>JAOXNG010000001.1:205560888-205575401 GCA_028566535.1 Scolopax minor
AGGAAAAGTGGATTTGGAGTATTCTGCATGGAATTATGAAGAGGAAATCATTCCTGAGCAACCTGACAGCCTTCTGTCAGCCAGGAATGGATAAGGGGAGACCAGGTGGTATTTTTTATCTTTTCTTTAGCAAGGCTTTCAACACTTTCTCCCACAACATCCTCATTGACAAACTGATGAAGAGAACACTAAATAAGTAGCCAGTGAGCAGTACTGAAAAGTGGTGGATCTCCTGAGGTTAAATTAGTGTTATGATCAGTGGCACAAAGTCCATCTGGAGGCCAGGTGGACCCCAGGGATAGATACTGGTGCCAATACTGTTTAATATCTTCATTAATGACCTAGATGATGGGACAGCGTGCACTCTCAGCAGGCTTTGCAAATGATGCAAAACTGTGAGGAGCAGATGATACATCAATGGTTGCACTGTCTTTCAGAGGACCTGGACAGGCTGAAGAATTCTTTCACAAAGAATATAATGAATTTCAGCAATTGGAAATGCCAACTAGAAAGCAGCTTTACTGTGGAGGACTTGGACATCCTGGTGGACAAGTTTACTTACAAGAGAGCAATATGCTCTCTTGGCTAAGAAGGTCCACAGCCTCCTGGGCTGCATTAGGCAGAGTGTTGACAGAATGCCAGGTGAGTTGATAAAACCTTCAGACTATCCATTAGACCCTTCAGATTTATTCTGATCAAGCAGTGCCAGATATTATAACCAATTCCATGTGTTTGAACAGGACTGGTATTTTTTTTCCAGTGAAGAACTAGGACTCAGATCATTTACCCACAAGTAGATGTCTTGAGCCATTTTAAAAATCACTGTAAGTTATTAGTCTAATGTTACAATGTTTAAGACCTATTTCACATTAATTTTCTTCCTAAATAGAATGGAGATTAAATCTAAGGTTAACTTTTTTGTTCATGTAAGTGTTGAAGTGTGAATTCTTCAATATTTGATGAGTAGTATTTGAGGGATTTCAGGACAGATGGTGGTAGAATGAACCAGTGGTTGTTTTATTCAATAAAGATTATTTCATGGATAAAAAGGGAAAGAGCATTGCAATAACCTGTCCACAAAATAAATGCTTTCTTTTTACTCTTGAACACAGATTTCAGATTGGAAAAAAAAAGAATAACCCAAAAAAAAACTAGAAGGGGAGAACAATCTTCCTTCCAAAATCAGAGAAGTTGAGATGTGTTGTTTTTCAGTACATCCAACTAAGCTGCAGCCTGTTGTTTCAGATAAATTGTTTCAAAGAATAACACCTGTGCAAATTATATACTGAATTGGTAAAGACAGCTGTGATACTGCTAATTTTCAGGGTGTGATTCTAATGCCAAAACAGAGGTGTGAGTCTCCATAAAAAATTCAGGAAGCTCCATAAATAGCACTCCCAGCGTGAAGGCACTGTTGACAGAAGAGGAGCTGGAATGACAGCCATGCAAAGTGCACCTTGGGTACCCCAGAGGCTTTGCAGAAAACTGAAACCATATGTTTGCTGCTGTGGTGACTGAGAAAAGTGATTGGCTTTGAGCTGTATGGATGTATTTGATAAACTGATTAAACTGGGGGAGGGTGTGGGGGGAACTTTTAAATAAACTAAATGCTCTGAAACTGAAAAAGGCTTGCATCTTTGCCCAGGATGTCTCTGCTGTCAGACACCCATGTAGGTTTGCAGCTGCCCTTACAGCTGCTGCATACAGTTCCCCAAGACAGACTCATTTGCATCGTTGGAAATAAAAACCTTTAGAGCACTTACACACTATTTTGAATGTTTCAGCAGCTGATAGAAAGTACAAGTTTCTTCCACCTTGTAACATTTTTACTGTCATCTCCACTAAGGAAAGCAATCTACTGATTTGGGCAATCTCTGCCCAAAAAATAAGAGGTCTTAGTATGATTTGGCAGTGTTATACCTTTCTAATCTGATGTTTTAAACCTGAGATATGTTTTGTGAGTCAGAGCCACTTGAAAAGCAGGATGTCTTTTGCACTTAATCTTGACAAATCAACATCAGCCACAAAGTAGAGATTACACAGTTTGAGTGAGGATATTCTAGAGGTCATTTGTTTTTTTTTTAGCTGAGGTCTCTTTTAGATATTTTAGACAAGCAGCTGTCAGTCTGGAGACTGGTTTATGTACCACTGCAATGTGTCTAGATGGTTGGTGGAGTACAACCTGAACACAATAATGCTGTGTAACAGGGGTAAAATCTATACTAAGAACAAGACTGAGGTAAATTATGGGGGATAACAGTAGATTACCTGAAAAAACCTGGATTAGCAGATAACATCAGTGATGAATGTAATTAATATGCTTGTAAACTAATTTACATAGCTCAGCTGCTGAACACAGCACCTGTATGAAGTGGTATGAAGTGGCTAATAGATGAAGTGCAGAACTTTTGTCCGTGAAGTGCAGAACAAACAGAACTTTGTTCAAGTTTTCTGTATACTCTGAACAAGTGCCTCATAGGATGTGAGTTCTGTGCATAGATAATGAATGTTTACTTTGTTATGAAAAGTAAAAAAATATAAAAATGTTTCATTTAGTGTTAATGACTATTTCCATTCAGCCCCATTAAAAAAAAAACCCAACACAAAAACCAGCAGGATACAGACCTACCAGCAGGATACAGACGTACTGTGAAACTTTAGATAATATCAATAGTTTAGTTTCTATCAGGAAAAACAATAACAGGAGGCAGATACTAGACTCTTCCACAGTATATTTTAGAGAGGAAGCCTATGTATTATCCAGTGATGTTACTTCTTCATAACTGAATCCAGCAATATTCCCTAATTTTGATTGGATTGATCTGACTGGTGAAATGGTGACACAAGAATTTCCTTTTCTTCTTCACTTCTCTTCAGAGCCTTGGCTTCTATAAGAAGAAAATTCAAGGAAGCAGGTAAGGTTGATAGGAAAAATATGTTGCAACAGAACTAGAAACTCAGAACATGCCCTGGCACATGAATCTGGATGTGGTCTGAACTGCCCTCTGGAAGAACTTCTCACTCTCTCCACTAGAGAGAAAACATGGCTTCCCAGCTTAGCTATCAGTAGGCAGATGCCCGAAGTCAGGCTGTGCAACTACCTCCAAAAACACAGTTTTACTCTGAGAATTGTACAGTCCCAAGGAAGATGAGACAGTGATGTAGAGGAAGGAGAAGAGACTTAAATATTATACCTGTAAGAATGCACATTTTGAGCTCAAGTTGAGTACACTATCCTGTTAAAAATAAAGCCAAGGTGCAAATGTAAAAAAAAAAAACAAACCAGAAAACTAACAAACAAAAAGCTCTGTTAACAGAGCAAATAAACACACAAATTTAGTATCTTTTTTCAGCTTTTACTTCTAAGAATAAAGATACACTTTATTGGTGCTATTTATCTCAGCTTTCTATGATCTTGATTCCTTTACAGTTATGATCAAAAGCTGTATTGGTGAAGCTGATATGGCCGAGCTGAGTACTGGCACAATGCTTGACAGCCCTGATAACAAATGCTGTTATTCTACTTTATCTGTGCAAAATATGTCAGTAGGTGTTATGTTGATTACAGATGGCTTTTCCAAACAAATATATGAAGTCCACAAGAAGTTCTCCAGTTTTACATAACTCTGCTTTATTTTAAAATGTTTCTCTCTGATTAAAATTTAGGAGGGATGTTCTTCTTATTACTGTTGCATATAGGTTTCCAGCCACTGCTTTGAAAAGTTGGGGGAGGTAAGGTCATGTCAGATGATCCTGTTCCAGTACAGAGCCTGACAGGTCTTAGGAACAGATTTTTATGATCAAATTTTTGGAAAATTTTTGCAGTTTCTGTAACCCTTTCTTTCCTACATCTAAAGATCAGGAGGGGCCATTGCAACATTTAGTCTGATCTTGCATCTTTTAGCCAGCTTCAACCAGACTTTCTTTAAATTCTCCTGTTAAGGTCTTAATTTTCCAGCAAAGTCTTGAGAGCATTTAGGCAAATAATAACCAGTGTTAGCACCAGCCGTTTGCTGCCAGAGATAGCGAATGTACTTTACCTAATGAATGCATCTTTTGGCAAACTTAAGGAGCCGTCTATGGTTCTTAAAGCTGTCCACTGAAATTCAGGACGGATACTCTCTACAGAGAGAAAATGTAAATGAATGGAATTTTACAACCTCACACATTTACTGTCCTTCTTGAATCTTCTGTCTTCATGTTAACCGTGTCACTTGGGTCAGTGTTGTTCACATTGAAAAGCTAGTGAGTTGTTGCCTGGATCTTCAAATATCCTTAAAACAGTTATATGAGATGTAGACATGATGAAATTACTATAGCTTAAAAAGTAACTGTGAATTAGTTAAAATTGTGCTTATTAGACTCCTTGTGGTCTTGACAAATGAAAGATAATTCAGCTTTTAATGAAAAAGCATCATATTACATTTTTCATGGCTGAAGAATTTGCACTGAGGCAGCCAATGCAGCTGAGAAGAATCATGGCAACTTCCAAAGAAGCTGTAAGATCATGCACAGTTTGCAGACGAGATGTAAATGGATAAGAAAGGGCTGGCAGAGTTTAGAAATACTCTATAAATGTCTGAGATAAATTACTTCTGAGAGGGGAATATCTTGAAAGGTGCATAAGATAATAATGAAGGAACCCAGGTAGTATATTTTTCCCTCAATGCCATTAGGTGAGCACCACAACCTTCTCCTTTGTCGGTGTGATTGCAGGCCATTCAAGTCCACTCACCTTTGGAGATCTGAACATTCTAAGATCTCATTGTCTTCAAACTGTTATTTATCTTCTCCTTCCTGACTAGTTTTAATAAACCTGTTTTGTGAAAATCAAAAGACTGCTTTTTAACCTGTTGCCTGCATTTCTGTTCATGATGGAGGGGAGGACTGTAACCTTGCTACCCGCAGCTGTGCTAACATATCCTTGATCAGTTATCTTCTCACTGGTTCAGCTCAAAGACTCCAACACATCTTGGCTTTTAATTAAATTAAAATGGGAGGAAAAAGTTCTCCTTTTATGTGTGTGCTCCGAAAAGAACAATATCTTGCAAGTGAAGTGCACACAATGATCCTGTCTATTTACAAATCTGAGAATTAGAAGAAATGGAAAAAAGGGAACTTTGTTCTGATCAGAACGACAGTTTGATGTGAAACAAAAAGGGTGGCTTTCTAAAACATTTCAAAAGATGGATTTTTTCTGGTGATGTGTTTGTAATAGAAATTCCCAGCCTACTTCCAGGGCTTTGTACAAGCAAAGTAAGAAAAATGGAATTAGTTATAGGACCTGAATCAGAATCTCAGGATCCAGAGAGTAATGAAAGTTGAATGTGTTTTTCAGTTTTCTGTGTTGAATAAAAAAAAAAGATCAACATATCCCCTTTAAAGACAGGACTCTGCTGCACACTCTGTCACATTCTTCCAAAGGGAAGACTGGTTTTCCTTCTCTGACAGTCACCCATGGACATAAAAATCAGAGCTGCACAAGAGTCTTTTCACACTTTTTTCCTGTCCTTCATACACAGCGTTCTCAGTGTCTGTCAGGGCTTTCACAGGTGCATGTAGTGGCTGTTGAAGTCGGATTCAAAATCAGGAGAATGGGGTTTTTTGTACAGGCTCAGCAGTGAAGATACAGGTTAGAAATGCACCTTGAGAAATAAATATCCCCTGACTACTTTTCCTGTGTCTCATTCATAACAAAGCTACCTAATATCACGCTTGATTTGTTGTTTGCCCAATGTTTTCTTACCAATGGTACAGCTTAGATAAGCTTCACATAAACAACACCGTCCACCACAATATTGATGATTAAAACCTATCTGGGGTCTCACAGATGATATATTTCAATTTAATGACATTTTCTGATAGCGAATATGACTCCTACATCTGAACAAATTAGAAATCAATGTGATGCCATATTCTGCTGCATGGCAGAACACAGTTTGATACAGACAGCCGTAAAATCTTAATTCAGGAGCTGCAATTGATTATCATCAGTACTACCATTTACTCATCATTCAACAAGACTGGGGTGGAAAGCTGAAAGTTGTCACCTAAAGCAGAAAGAGATAACAAACCGTCAGACAGTAGGTTTTGAATAGATAAAAAATTGGCCCAGATATTTCATTATTTTTCTTAGACAATGAGTGAAAAATCAGATCAGCAATGAAGGTTACATGGGATTTAGATCACTGCAAACAGGAGTAAAGAATCACCCTGGCACAAAGTCTGCAGTCCTGACAGTGCTTGCCACTGCCTGCTGAAAGCTATTGCTATCTGACATATGTTGCTATAAGTGCTAATTGAATCTCAGGGCTGTGTTCTATTATTAAAACAAGAGTCCTTAGTAGCTACTAAACAGAGCTGCTTCCCCACAGGAGCAGAGCTATCAGCTGCCTGGGTTTCCCTGATACATCTTCCTTTTCTGTCCTTGGAGCACCATCTAAGCAGATTTTCGAACAAATGCATCCTGTGCCTGGGTATTGGGAATTCCCAGCAGAAGCTTTGCAAGGGGCAGGCTTGACAGGCTGCAGCAGGCAATGGCAGGGCAGTGGAGAGCTAGGGCAGGCAGGCAGAGGAAGGAGGAGGAAGAGGAGGAGGTGTGCACGCAGTGCTAGATCTGAAGTGCTGGCAGCTGCTGTGCTTGGCCTGCAGAACCGCAGATGTGGGCAAGGCTTGGGGTTGAGGGGAGTGGAGCTTGGGGTGGAGTGGTGGGGGTTCAGTATTGGAAGGGATTTTGGTCAGGGTGGTGGGAGAATGAGAGTAGGGGGCATTATATTACTGAGGGAGGTGCTGGGGTTGTATTACTGAGGGTTGGACATGGGAGGTATTGGGGATGCTGGTGGAGGTGTAGATGAGAGATGGTGTTCCTCATTTGGGACAAATCATGACAGCGGTACTGGAGCTCTGGGTTGGTTTTGCAAAGTTTGGGAAGCTTTGGGTCAGGAAGCCTGGGACCTGGACATTTTGGGACAAGAGAGATTTGATGTGGGGCTGTAGGTGAGCAGGAATGTGATGTGACAGCATTTGCTTGGACACAGTGATTTTTTTCTTGGGACATGATTCACCAGTTCCTTTTCAGGAGAGAGCACTGGACAACAATACACTCCTCCTACCCTCTACCTCTTTTAGATTCTCTTCTCTATTTTTCACTTACTTGGAAATGTGATTGTATTAATCAGGATGCACTGTAAGATCTGACTGTATGTCTCTCCAGGAGAGAAGGCCTCACTCTGTCTGGGGAAAATGGGATAGAAAAGGAGTACAGAGAATGAGTAGACCCCCACCAAAACCTTTTTTCAGTGATTAGTGCTCCTTTTACTAGCTTTTAACCATGCTCATTGTCCTAGGGCAAGGACTGCAATGACAATGCAAAGTAGATGCCTTATGCACAACTGCATAAGGGTACACATGTCCTATCCTAAATGACCTTGATGTAGGCACAGCAACTTCTGTCCCCTGCTACTCAATTCATTGTTAATCCCCACTGAATACAGAGGGAATCTTTAGCACCTGAGTTCCTACCCTAGCTGCTTAAACTGAGATGGGATCAATGCTCCTGATCTTGCTCTATGTAATTCTCAACCAGAGTATTTTAGGAGCATCTAGAACTGGCTAAATGTTGTCTACATCTACTGCATCTTTTGTGCACAAAGTCAGACGCACTCCATGTGCTTGCCTAAAGCTGGTGGACCTAATGATCACAGTTTAGTGCTGGAAATACAAATCCCAGCTTCTCTGCTAGTAGAGTAGGAAGAAAACTTTCTGTCCTTTACAGAAAACTGACAAAATGTCCAAGTATAGTAAATATTAACTTTGTGAAGAAGTCTGTGTCTCTAGGACAATGTTCCAGTCCAGTGGGCACTCACACACACATTGCCCTGAACTGGAGGAGATAAGGAAGGTATTTTTTGTTTTCCCTTGCTCATTTATCCATTGCAGCTAACAGGATGCCATTTGCTGTAACACTTAAAACACTTACTTTTTCTTTTTTTTCCACTGTGTACCAGTTAAACAATTCCAGAGGAAATATACTGTAAATATGCACACAGTTTAAGAAAGGAAAAAAATCAGTAAGAAAAATGCTGTGTAGAAGATGTAGTACAATACCCTAGTCTGTCCACACACAGGGCGTCTCTGGATGGACACAGAAACATACAACAATTCCCATTCTCTATGTACAAATTCTGCTCTCCAATCTTAATAAAAAAGCTAAAACCTTTCATGATGTGTATCACATAGCCAAAAAGGACGATGTAATCCTGGAATGGTAGGAGTCAGCATGAGGTCACAGGCAGAAGATTGAAAAGGTCTGTGCATGAGCCAGTTCACTTTTTTCCCAGGCAACCATACCACAGACATTCATTTACAATCTAATAGTACCCTACTGCAAAAGCATTATGTTTCTTAGCTCCTTTGTCAAAAATGTTCCAGAGCTTCACTCTTGTTAGCAGAAAATATCTTCTGGTTCTCAACCTGAATGTATGTCTGGCTAGTTCGTGCTAATTTGCCTCATGCCAAACTCATGAGAAATTTATTAAGTGATTTTAACCTCCTGCTTGTCCTTTTTTTCTAGCTGCAGTATTCCGGGCCATTTAAAAATCAATAGTTAGCTTCTCTCCTCACCCCAATTATGAGAATGCTACATAAATTGCAATACAAATCAAGATTTTTTTTTCAGGTATATTACAGAATTTTGTCTTTTCTTTCTTTTATTTTCTTTCTCGTCTGAGTTAATGAGACATGTTCAGGGTATGTTTTTAAATCAAGAAACTTAAAAGAAGAGGAAGATAGTGGGATTCCCTGCATTCACATGGCTCCCAGTAGACTTTTCCTGGCATTGATCATTAAAGAAATATGAAGTTTTGTTATTTACACAGACTAATAATGTTAGAATGAGTTGAGCTGAGTGACAAAAGGGCAAATCTGAAGAAGTCTGGAGGAATTTTCTGTAGCACACATTTTGTCTTCAAAAACTGTCTGTTTTCAGTAAGAACTGCCTGGAATCCACTAAAAGTTCCTCAAATCTAAGCCACTTTGCACTTAATATTTCTGGCTCATTACACTCACATTTTTTGATCACACTTTCTTTGGCAGGAAATTTCAGATGGTCTGAAGAATAATGTATTGTTGTTATTGTTGTTGTTGTTATCATTGTTGTTGTTTACTATTACTAAAGTTGTTACTATTATTCCTTTTTATGAAACATTCTGTAAGACAGTGGTATCACCTTAAAGTCAAAGAACTTGACAGGAAGACAAATGCTGGAGACAGGATGAAAGACTTGTGGCGACTGCCCTCTGTACACTAATTTTCTCATTACACCAAATCTCTTCAACCATGAAACAGTTGTCTCAATGAAGAAAAAAAGCCAATATTCCTGTCCCCCACTGTGCAAAAAAGTTGAAAAGGATTAGTGTGAAGAAAAAAAGCTACTTGCCTTCTGTCCTTCTAAAGTGATCAAAATACACATATGCATGCACTCATATATGGAAAAATCCTGATTTCCTGGCTGGTATCTGTCTCAGGCTTGAAGAATTAGCTTCACAAAATGTTTAAGCTACAGCAAGGGTAAAATAATCACCACATGAACAAAGCAGCCCATGGGAAGAAAGACTGAAATACTAACATGCGTGTAACAGCTTTAAGCATCTACACAAAAAAAAAGAGTCATCTGGCCTGGAGAAAAGTCACGCTGGACTGGAACCAAGCATGAAAAAAATGAGGTTACAGGCATTGCACCTTGGTTTGTCATGTTGCACTGTATTGTAGAACATTTTTTTCCTCTCAGCATATTTAGAGGGTTCCTATAGTATCCATTTTATTGCCTCCATAGTGTGAATTAATGACAGGCCAAGATTTGTGCCTGTACCATGTTTTTAGGCGCTCAGGGCCAGCCAAAAATGTGTAGTAAATATGATGTCAGACACTTCTGACTAAATGAGCATTTATTATGCAGTCATGTGGACATGTGCAATGGGGTACTGTTCAGTTTTATTGTATTTGTACTTTAGAGTCCTTCACAGAAGCATTCATGGGAGGGTTAAGGGCTGCCAGGGGTTCTTGGTTGTCTTTCATAGACACAGATTTTAAGCATTCAGGAATATTTCTAGACAGAAGTTATCACTCTCAAAATGTACATTGCATAAACTGGATAAAATGAGATTTTCAATTCCACCATCTAATTTCTTTGACTCTTTAACCTATTGAATGCATGCTGTGGCCAACAAGATCACAGAGAAGAGCAAGAGGACCTCCCAGTAAACACCCCTGCAGAATAATAAAGTGTCGGGGAGAAAATTTAGAACTTTTTTTTTTTTACTTTATCTTTATACTGTAACTCCTTTTGGTGCAAGTATCTGCTTTAACAAAAATGCATGACATGTAGCTTTATGTTTCAGGGCATTAGACTTCCATAGATTGTCTCAGGCTTGAGTGAGTCTTTCTGTGTCAGGCATATCTCACCAATTTCCCTTTACAGGATTCTTGCTGCAGTTACTTTTAAAAGTTTCTGGCCACCAGAGGAGACAAAACAGAGGCTTGAAAGTACCATCTAATTTGGCCAAACCAGTAATTTTCATCTTCAGTGCTTGCCAGTTATTTTTGCCATTTATGAACATGTGCTTGTAAGGAACAATGGTTCTATAGCTCTATGTTTCTACATCAATAGCTGTATATCTTTGGTGATTTTATTTAGCCTTTAGCATGTACAACCTAATAGGAAACTATTTAACTTCACTGTGTAAAATGGAAGTGTTGGAAAGGTTATTTTGGTAGAACCAGGTTGAAGTCAAACAAACATCTATCCCTCTGACATATGTGATTTACAGCTCAGTGGAGTATTAGCATGACACAGTCTGTCTCTTTTACCCGCTAGATGAGTTATTTTTTAAAGCTTGAAAGCCCCTTTATTTAGGCAAAAGTTCACATGTTTTACTTGGCAATTTAACTTTTTTTGTTCAGTGAAAATGTATCTTTCTTTGTCAGTGTATTGCAATTTATGCTAACTGAAAAAATGAATAATAAAAACTTGACATTTTTCTCCAAAGCACAGCAGCATTAAAGGTCACATTTTCAAAAAGACCTGTAAAACTCTCCTAAAAAATTATGCTTGAGCATTTAAGTGCACAAACTCTTTTTTTTTTTTTTTCTAGAGTGCATAGAATGAAGAATGAGTGCAATTCTGGTAGCGTGTTTCAAAATTTGGCAATTAAGCTGAATTAATGGAATTAGGGTACTTTTTCAAAAACACCTATGTCATGCAGGAACCTAGATAACATTTTTCAGCTTTTAGGTGGAAATTTCTGAAGAACTTACAAACATGTAACCTTTATAAAGAGAAATAAGAAAAACATGGCAGTAGATTTTCTACTGTTAATAACAAATTAACATTATCATTCTTTTTTGTCATTGTCATTATTTATTTTTTTTAATAATGTACTGAGACTTATACAAGACAGGAATTTTTGTTTACTAGGCATTATTTAATGAACCTGTCAATCCATCACAAAGAGCCTTCTAGAATGAGAGATGAAATCAAATGTGGGAGGAGAAATGGAGGGTTAGAGAGGTGAAAAGAGAGTCAGAAAATCTCAGATGGTCTGGCACAGTTCTTTCTTTTGAATTGTCCATTAGATCTCTCTAACTTACATTATGGTCTTTCTTCAAATATACCATGCACACTGAGTAAACATAACCCTACTGATCAGCCTATTATTGAAAAGTTGACAGAGAGCTATATTTGCAATTAGCCAGCCAAATTCTATTGAAATAATAATTTAATTTATTTTTAGAATAATAAAAAATCACAAACTCTGAGACCACAGTTGACAAAAATTCTCAAAAATTGCCACTTTGGCATGTGGGACTATGGTCATTTATGCCTTGTGTTTACAGACAGGGTCAGCTTGCTAAAGATAACTATTGTGAGAAACACATCAACAAAAGAAACCTAACAAAGAGTTTCCAGAACATAGGCCTAGGTTTTATTCTAAAGGGTTTATCTACTGGGGTAACAAAAACCATTACTTTGCAATGGTTTTGTTCAAAGGCTATGGACACTTTTGTTACATGAATTGCCTGACAGGTATGTAGGTTGCAATGTTGATTTTTCCTCCTATTGGGTTGTTGGCATTGTGAGATTTTGTGATGTAGTGGGGGATATATTGGAAAGGCTCTGTAAGGAAATGCCTGAGGTCAACAGAAATGTTATTGTGATTATTTTTTAATACCACTTTGTAGCTGTGCTCATAATTCATATTTATTCATCTGCCTGGTTTTTGTTTGTTTTTGTCTAGCCACTGTTAAGAAAACATGGGGATTGAAACAACTTGTCAGAAATCACTGGATTTCACTGGCAAGTAAAATTCAAAGGTGCAAATGCGTAAGCTGCTGTGTCTAAGGCCACATGGGAAAGAAACGGTGCTCCCACAGCTCAAATAGACATCATCTTTGAGATTGGTAGAGCTGTAGCTACTGAAAACAGTGATGTGAAAATGGAAGGGGACTGGATAAAAGGTACTCTAATGAAGTATTTTTTATGATATTTAAAATTTCTCCAAATTATCTTTTCGTGTGGCCACTTGCACCACTCCAAGGCTCTTACTGGCCATTTCTTGGCCAGGTTAGTGGCTATGACAAAGACACGTCTATCAGGTCTCAGGGTAGACCTAAACACTAATGGCCTCCTCTTTCTCAGCTTAGAGAAAGGTCTCATCCTGTCCATTCCCAAATTTCAAAAAGTCAAGAATTTTTCATAAATTTATACATTTGATTTTTACCTCTACTTCCTCAGATCCCACAAAGTCATTGAGTGATCATTAGCTTAGGTGTCCTTAGAGATCTGTAATGTTTTACAGATGTTGTACAGATGCTGCAAGAAAAATAACAAAGCTGGTTTTGTCCTTTGTCCGTTTTACATCTCACTAAATGCCATAATGGGTTGAAAGATTATTTGTTTTGCTCTTGCTGTGGAGGAGGCTGCCTGCCAACCTAAAAACTCCATCCCATCCAGAACTGGGGGACCTTTCAGCTGGTCTTTTTACATTTTATATCCATGCATGGATAGAGTCTACACGCATCAATGTCCCTAGCAGTTGGGTAGACTTCAAATTTTCTAGGGGATTCTGTAGTATCTGTACGGATGTTCGGACACTGAATGAGCATTAAGTTTGAGTGAGATCTTTGAGGAAATCTGTATTAGCAATGCCATCATGGATTGTCCATTGCTGAGAAATACCAGACTACATGATAAAGTTGTGTGAGCTGATTCACACTACGACCATGTGGCAGGAGCACTCCTGGACTACCACATACCCTCTTCTGAGAAGATTTCTGCTCATTACCTAGCTCCTATTTATACTTTTATATGGCAAACCCATTAATGATAGCCTCAAAAATATGCTTCATCTCCAGAGCTTCCCAAAAGTGTGCCTCAGTCTGATGGAAGAGGAGATTTGTGATTTCCACAAATGTATCTTAACTCTGCATCAATATTTAAAGATGAAAATACCATCCTGTCATTGTGACCTCTGAACAGCAGAAGGCAAATGAATAAACACAGCTGTTGGTCCTAGATAGTGTACAAAGCAGCTCAGAATGATGGTAGGATCACTGCCAAAATGCTGTGTACTGGAAATAAGCCCACAAATGCATTTACACATGTTAAATTACTACACTGTGAATTTACTTAATTTTCAGATAGGAGCACAATGTTTTTATCAGTTCATCCAATCCTTACATTTGAAAGACAAGACATTATCATGATCTCAATTAAAATAAAACTTTGCTGCATAGAGAAACTCTTTAAGCAAGTGTATACCTTTACATGGCTTTGGCTGCAGCTGGGATCTAGAGAAAACAAAGAAGTGAATATGAGTAAGTGGTTAAGTCAATCATCTATAGAGGTATTCAAGGTAAAGAAAAGACAGAGGTAGGTATACCTCTGTATTTCAATTTACCTAACGTTTCTAATTTTACTTCTCAGAGGGGCTGTCAGATGAAGGCTAACAGCCTTTTACAGTAGTTAAACTGTCCTGTAGAGAAATGCAGAGCTGAATTCCCAAGATAAATGAAGCTGTGGATCACGGTACTAGGGTACCAAGAAAAATAAAACTTAAAAAACTTGTCAGCTTGCCAGTGAGGTCAAGAGTTTAGAGCAGCGATGAATCATCAGGTGACATTGTTTTTTATTCTGGTGGCATTCAGAGGACAAGACTGAACTTAGCAAAGCTGCAAGGCTTCCTGTATTTCTGTGTGATACCTTGCAAAGCAGAACCAAGCCCAAAATCCAGACTGATAATCATTTCTCTGCCAGTGCTCTGGGTGTAGCCACAGGTTAATGAGCTCTCCAAACCTCAAAACTTTGATCTGAGGAACAGTAAGAGCACACCTTACACAACAGTTTCAGACCACTAATGGCAAGTACTTTTACAACCTATTAATAACAGGTCATTACACTTCAAAAAAGAAAAGTGGAATATAATGTATTTATACTGGTTTGCCCTATCCAATGGACT
>JAOXNG010000001.1:205653720-205669237 GCA_028566535.1 Scolopax minor
GGTGCAACACAGCCTTTCAATTTTACTGATGCAAATAGGATAGATAGGAAGAACACCTGTAGTACTACTGACAATAGCAACTACCTACCACTGCATCTTTCCCTTAATTCTAGAATGTAACAAAATATTTCATTTACAGAGTCACTTCTAGGGAGAAGATAAAATCATTGGTGTTAATGAATACTCCCTAACCAAAATCATCGGTGTTAATGAATATCCCTAATGAATAACTCCTATCCCTATCTACATGGGGTAACTTCTAAATCTGAAATAATGATTTAGGTTTGCATTCATTCATTAATTCTTGTTTATTCTAAACTATAGTTTAATGAGTGCTCTGATTATTTATGTCCATATTCATTAGTATTCTTTCTTGTGCAATGTGAGAAGCAGGTAACTGAATTACAATGTAATGCATACCTTGAATTTTTAGACACATTTTCCTTGCATAAAATAAGGTTTGCCAGCTGATTCCTTTGCCTCTGCAGCAAACTCAGGTGTAATGTTCAAATCTTAGTAGTGGAGTTACTTAACCTTCTGTAATATAAGCACATATCTGAGATTCCTTATTTTGAAAACCTGAGACCCATTTAATAAGTATGTAGTGATTAGAAAGAAAGGATGAATTGCATAGCAGATTTTCATGTGGTCTTTTCACAATACAATAAGAAAAGAATTAAGAAACATTGCATGTCACAGAATTTAAGAACACAGAAAATTGCATCTCAGAATTAGGATATATCACCTGTGCCTCCCATGTTTCTCAACATTTTTCAAACCTCAAGTGTTTCTTCTTTGTATCAGGACCTGCAGTCCTACACACCTTTTCCTGTCCAGCTACCATTAATTCAAAAACTGATTTTTCTGAGCAAGTCTCTGACATAAAGGGGAAAACTGTGTCTTAGTTCTTTGTGATATGAGCTGCTGCAAACAGAAGGAGGATTTCTGTTTACCTTACTCTCTACAAGCAGGGTTAATTCCTCTTACTGTCATAATTCTCTTGAGCTGTTTAATAGACTTCAGGCCATAATATGTCTGATGAGAAATCCATTTTAATGTACAGCTGAAGAACAAATCATACTACTCTATTGTTACCTTAATAATATTTCTTCCTTAACTTTTTTGTGGGGTGGTTGTTTTTTTTTTTTGGTTAACTATTACTTTTTAACACAGTTTCTAAAATAATATGATTTGAATCTATGGAAAACAAAGATAATCCTGTAATCTAACATTTTAAAATCTATAATACATTAGCATTTGTCAAAACTTCCAAAACTGTAGCACTTCTGTTTCCACTGAAATTGTCAATTGTATGCTGGTGTTTGTTGAAAACCCAGATGAAGTGATTTTTCCACTGATTCTAAGGAGGAGAAAGTATGTCTGGATTGTCAAGGTCATGGAAATCCTCACATATAGATACATGTTTTCAATTTTTTGGTAACTTTCAGAATATTTGGCCATTGCAATCCCATTCTGAGAGCCAGTGAGCACTGAAAAACAACATAACAGAAACTGTTTAATGACCTAAAGGGTTTTCTTAATTGTTTCTAATTCTGAATAAGGAAAAAGTGTAAGTGTAAATGAATAAATGCAAAACAATTTGTTAAATTTGAAATTATGTTCTCTGTGGATTGTGCCTATCCATTTGGAGGCCCTCTTTTTGTCTAGTTTTATGACTTGTGTCTGTAACAGCTGACAAGATCAAAATCTTCAATTGATTTCTTTTCTGAACACAGCATCCATAAAGCTAGGAAATACTATCCCATTTTATAAGGAAATTAGTGAGGAACATATTAAATCTCATGACTATGCAATATAGAACATCATAGCTAAACCAAATCTGGAACATTTTCACTCCCAAATCCACTGTTTTATTCCTTTGCAACCATTTTCTCTTGCATGTTTTCCTATACAGACTATTATGCCAGTTATCTATTATACAGATATGTTAAGCCATACCTGTGATTCTGAGAGTTCAGTTTATTAATGGTGTCCACTTATGGGTGGGAGTAGTCACTTTATCCATTTGCTGTATTTGACTCTGCTCATATTTTATACAAATTACAAGTGATATAGATGGGCTGTGGGAACATATGGTCAATTATTTTATCCAGACACCCTTTATCTTTTCTCATAGACTCATTCTTCACCTACAGAGGGAGCATAAGGACTCTTATCTATGTGTTTTGTCATACGTGGCAATCACCAGTCCTGTATTTTATATTTTACCCATTATGTTTATTTCATTTGTGGATTCTTTAACGTTCTGCATGAATCTACTTCAACATATTTGAATTACTGAACCCACATTTCTATTGCTGGAAGAAATTCAGAGGCAGTACCATCACACCCAGCACAACAGCAGTGTACTGCTTTGCATTTAATCTGCCTCTTTGCAACAATTATGATTTATTAGACTTATCTAATACATGGCACAACCTCCCCAAATGGCATAAGCATGATTAAAACATGTAACATGGGATTAGGAATGAGTAGCCAGAAACTCTTCAAACTGGAATTGAATTAACTTCTTGTAGAATGGGATGAAAACAACTGTTAAACTCTTCTTACTTATTTTCTTTGTGTAATTTCTTTTGCTTATTTGCTACTTTTTTCACTGATAAAAAAAAATGTGCATTAGTTCTACACACTGTTAAAGAACTATCAGCCTATTAAATATACAATGTACCCATGGGAAAAAGGCACAGATTCCCACCAAACGAGTGGAACCCTGTGTTCAGCCCTCACACAAAACCTCATTAATACTGTGGAGACATTCTCTTTGGAGAATCTATGCCATCCCCTTTCTTTCTTGATCCAACCATTTTTATGTTTTCACATTGGAATGCAGTCAAAAAATACAGACTACATTCGCTATTTTACTTAGAATATATATAAAATGGTTGGAAATCTTTCATTAGTATCATTTTCTGATAAAAAGGCAGCTAAAAAACCAAAAATTAAAACCATTTTCTACATGCTTAAGCCAAATTAAAATACTTCTTTTTTTTTTTTTTTATGTCATTTGTCTTCAAGAAAAAATGTAATTGAGTTTTCCCATCAGCTTATTGCCTTTTTTAAGTATTATGTTTGGAGTTCTGTCCTCCCAGAAGAAAACCCAGAAGAAAACATCACACAATTCAGTGCTGTTTTTCCTCCAGTGTGCTTGGATAAGTAAGGGGAATACAGTCCTTAAGGTAGGTCCTGGCACATATCGTCAGGCAGCTACCAAACTCCAAAGTTTTGGGGTAATATTATAAAAACCGTAATTTTGCATTGAATTTAACTGAAAGTGAAACAAAGTTAGGTCAGCTAATTAAAGCAAACAGAATTTTGCTTCATTTCCCATTTGTAAGTACCAAATCACATCACTTTGACTTTTTTTCTAAATCTCAATCCATTCTGGGTCAATTAATTTAGAATTTTTATTTCATAAAAAAAAAAAAAGTCAACTCTCACAATTTCATTAAAAATCTTAAATCATTAATAAATTTTTCAGCATTAAAAACTCTACTTCTTTTTTTTTTTTTTGCTCTCCTATGTATAAATCTCTTTAAAAATTATGCAGTGAATCCTACAGACATTTCCTTAACTTCTCTTGAAATATATAGATACTGGCAACAGTGTTTCATTTCTTATATCATGTTGTTCAAAATTTCAATCATTTTAAAAGGGGCAAATGATAGTTCTGCAGTTCATCTTAGGTCAGGCAATTTTGACCTTTGGATTAGAAGAAAATGCAGAGCTTCTCCAGCTGAGGTCTGCTGTTTGTACCTCACTCACTATGAAAGTTAATGAGATAGAGTGTACTGATAATTATTTTGCTTCATTAAAGTTGCCTTAAGCCTAGATGTTGCCAAGTTCTTCTAGTCTTTGCTGAATTCTGGTGAAGCTTGGCAATTTCCAGAGGCAACTTTGAAACTGCAGAATGACAGCAAACTTATAATGAAATATCTGTGCATCCTAATATCAATGCCTTGTGACACTTCTCAGAGATTTGCGATACCTGTTATACAGATTCTCCCTTTTTTGCAGTATCAAAAATATTCTTTTAACAATTTCTGGTCATAACAGTTTGACACGAAAGCAAATTTAAAGTGTCTTCTCATGTGTATTGTTATTCTTTAATCAAGATAGTGCACCTTCCCAGAAGATTATCCCGAAATGATGTAGTCTACTAATATATTTCACAAAATCCTTTCTCTTGCAGCTACTGGACTCTGAGGATTAGTTTGGTTAAATCTTTGGAGGTCAATGTAATGGGTAAGACTTTCTACCAGAGAATATCCAGGTAAAAAAATGCAAGCTAAACAAAAATCCACCGCTCGTATAAGAAAAATTATAAGACTCTTAGGTTACTGCTCAACGTCAGAAAAAAGAACTCTTTTTGGGGGGGTAATTATTCATTGTATTGGCTCAAGAATCATATTTTCTGATATGATTCCTACAGCTTTTCTACTTCTACCTTATCTTCATTCCCATCCCTTTCTCTCCCTTGTTTAGGTTTCCCATTTCACTCCCGAACACCTCCCAGACCTAGTATTCCTTCTGCCAACTGCTCATCTGATCTTAGCTTTCATTTACCTGGTGGATGCCAGGCAGCACCTTTGACCAGCCTCTACCCAATTCCAGTCTATCCAGTCCCAGCCTTCTCTGAATTTCATGTATTTCTGAATTCCCAATCTTGTCTGAATTTGATGTCTTTGCCTTTGTCCATTATCGATGCCATTTATTTCTCAACAACCTATATATATAAATCTGCCTCCTTACTCTTTACAGGTCTGCCTCTTTTGCTTTCTGTCATTAAATTAGTTTTCCCCATTTCTTGGGCTCAAAAGAACGAATGCTGGAAGAAAGGAAAAGAAAGGTTACTTGCTTTCATACAGTGCAGAGTCATCACTGCCAACTCTGTAACCTCCTCCAGGCCTAAGGCTTTAATAATAAAATATTGAATATTTTAATAAATGAAACTTTATTGTCATAAAATGAAACTTTATTTATCATAAGGACAGTAAAAATCATTCTGTTGACATAAAGGATGTATCTGGGACCCAGCATTCAAGTCCTCAGCCTTTGCAGACAATAGTTCTGAACACAAAAGGTTTGTTAATTTGATTATGCTTATGCTTTCTCCCTAAGGGTCAAAGATCTATTGCTTCTTTTAGAAAAGGTTAGCTTTTGCCAGGCATGCATTGGAGAATGTCTCCAGCCAAAGTTTTGCCTAACTAATGGATTATTGCATGAGCAATACTCATCCTCAGCAAGAGCTGGTGCTAGGAGGTTCTATATATTAAACTTGATGCCTTCCTTGGCATAAAATGCTTAAGTAGTTCCATTATGTTTTCCCCAAAGATGACTTTGCAATGGAATTGAAATCAACACTGAAAGTGATTATCTCTATAGTTTAATAGAAGGAAGTCTGATCACCAACTATTCCAGTGATACGAAGGCTTCTGTACACTATCAGTGTTTAACCACCAATATACTTGGCAGTATGTTAAGGAGAGAGGCTCTTCTTCAGTCTGCATGTGAGTAAAAATTTTTTTAACATGAATAAATAAGGTCTTTACATTGCTTGATAAGGTTCTAAAGTGTAATTTTAATACATTACACAAAAGTTACACTGTCCAATGGGCTAGGATTAGAAATAAAACAATTGATAGGAAAGAGTGATTTTCTGTGGACTTTTGACATTGGAAATATAACCAACTAATACGTAAAATAACTTCAGTACATGATTCCAATTGCTGTTCTTGAATGATGTAGTTGAATACTCCCCAATGCTATATTTCACTCATTAACTTCCCCAAACACTTTGCTGGGGGACCCGAACAGGAGAGAAAGCAATGCAGATTTAGGCATAGAGTTGGATAAACCCATCCATACTGCAGGACAGTCTGTATCTATAAGGGTGTGTGAGCATTAGGGTAGGGCCAATGGGATGGGGGCTGGGAGCAATTGAACAGCTGTGTGGGTTTTAGCTGCTAGCCAGGGTCAACCTACCAGAAAAATGTAAAAGTTTTATGAAGTAATTTATGCACTATGTACATATACATGGGTAGATGGTTTTGTTCTGTGCCTCCCATGAATCCTGTTGCTACAAATTTGCATAACCTAAAGGGAGGATTTAAAATTAAACTTCAATATTTATTTTGCAACACTGGCTACTTTAGGCATCTCTATATGAGTTAAAAAGTAATCACATCTCCTAAGTGACTTTAAACTGATAAGAATTAAATACAGTTTCCAAATTGACAAATTCTGCCTGTCTTTCTACACAGCAACTGCATGGTTTTGTGTCAAGTTCCACAACTCAACATTGGAATAGCTTGCTGCAAGTCTGATTATAACAGAGGATGTATTTTGTTCTTACCTTTGTCACATGTATAATCTCTGTATTCCATTAGGGCACAAAAAAAAAAAAAAAAAAAATTGCTTTTCTCCATCTGTGGATTATTCAGCCTTTCACAAACCATCTCCATGATTATGCTAGGATTTCTCATCCTTTTTTCTCCTCCATTCCTGACATATAGGTATGAACCGCACATCTTGACAGATAGGTAGAAAAGAATAAACTAAATTACAGAAGAAGTTTGGATAACTAGAACAGTTAATTTTGTCTGTGAGTTGCCATTCTTTCAAATGTTTTTTTGAGATTTTTTTTGAAAAGTGTATTCTTATTTTTAAATATCAATCTTTAAATTTTGAAAAGACTAAATACCACTCAGTCTATGTAACAAAACTGTCTTGTATCCTTTAAAGAACATGAGTGTTTGTATGTGCCAATGGCCCATTTTTTCTTGGTTATCTTTCCATTCATTTTAACTCTTCTAATCATCACCCTAACTCTCCTGCCTCTTCATGGGTTGTGTCCTGCTTTCATCTCCCTTCGGGTGATGTATAGTTCTAGCAAGAGAAAGGTCAAATTGTGATCAGGAGAAGTATAATAACCTCACATATCAATGTACATTTCTTCTTTCTTGACAAATGATCGCCATTCCTCCTGAAAATTCCCTGGATCACATGGTCCCCTTTGACCTTTTGGTCAATAAATAATGCATTCTCTCTAAAGTAATTGAAGTACCTTATTTGACTGAAAAATCCCTTATCCCAGAAAGTGTGATACTGAGAACAGTGAAAAATTACATTGTGGAAAGACTTCAATTTTACAATAGCTTTTGAATGAAGACAGATTCCTTTTTATTATAATCTTTTTTTTTCTCACTACCCAGTAACTTGATCTGAACTGAACCAAAATACCCATCATGTTGTAGACCAAATGGGATGGTTTCTTTTTAAGGATAATTTGGAGAGGTGTCTAGGACAAAAAGAATTTAAAATCCAAATATACTTTGGGGGGAATTGTTTCATCACTGCAAAGTGACTTGGTCTGGGAACTGTACATTCATAATTTATTGTGTTAATCAATAGCAATTTGTTAGCTGTCTCACCTCACACATCCCCCCGTTGCCATATGGAGCTCAATATGTGACCTAAATTCACAACAAAATTGACAAGACCTATTGACAAACTAGAAGACACCCTAGGGTAACCGGATTCCATAGGGTTTAGGACCCATTTCTAGGTTTTAGGAGAGACTACAGGAGCCTGTGGAGACTAGAACCGTTAAGCATTCTAAGAGCAAAATATTCCTCACTTTAAGATCAATGCTAAGATGAATCAGTGAGATAGCCAATACTGTAGGGTTTCTGTTTGCTTTCAAAGAATTTGTTCCTATAAATAAGTGACCTTTTCCATTTATTTGAAGACCAGGATCAAGACCACAAAAAATAAACTGCGAAAGCTGAGCTGTTTCCTTATAGTATTTTAAGTTCTTTCAGTATTTTTCTTCTGTAAAATGGAACCTAAATATAATATCCGAGATTTTGTCATGGCTGTATTTCAGTGTTTTCTAAGGAGATTCTTGACCAAATAATTACTAGTTGTTTTTAACCTTAGCTGCGATTTAACAAAGTGTTTTGCTCAGAAATAATACATTATAATTCCTACAGCATGGTACTGAGTAGTTTAGAATCATATAAATCATACTGAAACAGACTGTGATGCAATCACACCATATTGTTTCATGATAGACTGTTGTGTTATAACTGAGCATTCCCTTGTGAAAAAAATACCACTTTGCTTTCTAGGCTTTTTATTTTTTCCCTTTACTTTTTCATAACAGAAACTGTACCTGAAAGTGCCAAAGCTTAAAGCTATCAGGAAATTGCCCTGAAACTGAAAACCTCCAGGAAATTGAATGGACATACTACACGCAACATCCAAGGTATTATGTCTTGATTCTGTTTCTTGGGATTTAGTGCTGATGATTTTTATTATACCCAGTCACAGATACATTGCTCTGAACACAGAATTTTGACCAGCCTTGAGGACAATAATAATATTAGACATCAGGAGTATCTCTCATACTAGGCAAGAGGTCAGTTGCTCTCCCCAGTATGCCTATTGTTGAAAAATACCTTTTAAAGAAAATCATTACAATGGTCTTCTATGTAATGCCTATAGAGGAAACGTCTCTAAATTTCTTAGCTATATACTGTTAAGAAGTGGTAGTGAAAGGGAAATATTTTGTCTTCTATCCAGCTATTTCAGGGCAAAATCTTTCATCCAACAAAACTCCCAGTGCTCTGATCAATAACACTGTTCAGGATGGAAATAAGATTTTATAAAACACTTCAAAACACGTACTCTAGATTCTGGGAGTAGCCACTGGTGTAGTGAAGTTTTGCTCTACTGCACAATCCTCCAGTTGAGCCCCTGCCAAACTTCTGTAGAGATGCGAAGACTTACATCAACACTATAGTTCAAATATTTGCCTTTTTTCTTGTTGAGGATCAGTTCGGTATTTCTGCAAAAAACTTAAGAGGTCAGACATGGTCAGGTCCTCATGGCTGTCCAGCTTTTACTAGTTTCTGGGTCATAATTCTATCCAGATGGATTGCATTTCACCAGTTATTTACAGTTGGTCATAAAAACTTTGGCTGTATACCACATGCTTCTGCTTTTGCAATCTGCTACTTTGTTTGCCCTGGTTACTATACCTGCGAGTGCAAAGCTCCTCTTATAGCAATCACCAGATTTTCCCCTCTGAATGCGGTAGAAAGATTTACACACAGATAGAGATCACCTTAGTTAGTCATGATGAAAATGACCTTTTATCCATACCTGAAACAAGGGCAAGAGAAAAAGTTCACAGATATTCTTATGCTAGTTCTCAGGAATGCCCTTCTGAGATTACATTATCCCATGGAGTGCAGCCTGGTCTTCAGAGAGGCAAAAAGAAAATACTATGTTAGGGAGAGAAGCTGCAGTCATGTTTACTGTATGGTGACAGTCTATCTATGAATGATGGCACAGGACTGCGACATTTTTGAGGAAACAGAAACATTGTCAGAAGAACATACAGGAAGAACATTTTGGTTTTGAGATTTTCCTGGTGTTAGAAAAGGTTTGAAGATAATGAGGATATTCTCCTGTGTTAAAAGACTTGTCTTTGTTAGCTCCCAATACAGTTGATAGAGACTGAGTTCATCACAGGAGGCATGTGAGCTCTGGCTCTTAGGAATCTGCTTTCATCCACTGGATAATGGGGAAGTCCAGAGAGTGGCCTTCAAATGGACTGGCAAAGGCAGTATGACTATCAACCCCTGACATCAGATTGAAAGTTTTTGTCTGTTTGGAAGCTGAAGGGGGGCGGGGAGGGAGGAAGTATTATGCTTTAATGCATCCTCTTTTGTAATTTATTTCTTTGGCTTATATTCACATGAAATATGTGTGGGAAATGAGTAGGTTTGAAATTAAGAAGCAGCAATCCATTTTATTTTCTCACACAGTTTTTTTCTTATTACATCTAAAAAACACTGGCAAAACATTTCTAAAGTGGGAAGAAAGTAGAATAAACACATTTTTTAAGTTTTCTTAAGAGAAGTGGGAAAAATAAGCAAAGAAGAACTTTCACATTTAATAATTTCTATTCATGATTTTTAATACACCAAAAAGGTAAAGCTATGGAAGGAGAAGGAAAAAAACCTCTGAAAACATATAGGCTAACATAGAAAATTTAATTTATTTTTGTTTTGCTTTACTTCTATGAGAGGGAGCAAAATGGCACTTGGGTGAAAATGAAAGAATTTTTTTTTTTTTAAAGTTGTGAATGCTGGGAAAATTTAGATTCGTAAATGCTGAATCAGGAAAAAACATCTGCTGTGGAGTATTTTTTCAGTCTATCTAATCTGATTTTCTGTCCATGAATTACAAACAACTCCTTCTTTTTAGGTATGGACCTTAGCTAAGTTGTATGAAGCAGCCTTCTCCTTCAGCTACTGCATCACATTTTTTTTTTTCCTCTCCATTTTTCTTGGGGTTGCCAAGCTGTCAGTTATGGCAGTACTGGTAAAGCCTCTCTGGCCACTTTCTCTGGCCACTCCTGTGCATGTCTCACACCACTTAACACCCCAGATATCTGAGCTGCTCATGGGACAGCTCCCTAACCAACCCCAGGCTAAAAGGGATCAGCGTTGTTGAGCTAATTTAATGTAGTTAAGCAAACCAGGCTAATTTATTCCCATAATAGTTCAGAAAGCAAGCTCAGAAGGAGCTCTGCTTGTGAAGGTTGGTTCTTCAGGCTGAAGGGAGGTGATGTGCTTTAGTAAGAAGCTATGGCAGCAAACTTTCTACCGGCTCAGATGCACACAGAAAAAAAATGTGGAATTCTGTCCCCATGCATTAGTGAGGCATTATCCCACAATAATGAGGGCCTCAATGAAAGAAGAATGGCATCATATCCAATTCCTTGTCTTTAATATATTATTTTTTTTTCAAGTTGCAAGGACAGCCCTGAGTTTCAGACCCATGCAACTTCCTTTTTTTTTCTTTTAAAATGAGGCAAACCTTTCCTCAAAAGTTATTTGCATTCAAGAATGATGACAAAACAGATGATTATGTTTGCTTTATTGTTGACAGTCTGATAAGAACAAAGGCTGTTTGAAAAACACAAGTCCTTTTTTTTCCTCACCACATGAACATTTTGAGCAAAAGAATCTGGCACCAGAAAGAATGTGCCAAGACCTACTCACAGAAGCTATTATTTATATAGTACAATATGCTCATATCATCAAGACCTTGCTCTCTGAAATATACACCTCAGCTTGAAAACTGTCAGTATCTACAAGAAATGAGATGTTAAAAAAATAAAAGTGATACCTACTGTTCAAGCTTTGCTGCTTCATTAATACATC
Source organism: Scolopax minor (assembly GCA_028566535.1). Lineage (NCBI taxonomy): Eukaryota > Metazoa > Chordata > Aves > Charadriiformes > Scolopacidae > Scolopax > Scolopax minor. Next base: position 205,664,979 of record JAOXNG010000001.1, read on the forward strand.
TTCACTGAGCAGAATTGCTAATTTATACCTATAAAATAATTAACATTTGCCAGATGTACTTTTACTGTCATCAGGCTGTAGGAGGAGTATAGGTTGGTATGTGTTCTGATTCTGATACCTTATGTTGCCCCCCAGAAGAGGCAACTTTCACTATTTATTAGGACAGGAATCTTTTGCTTAAATAACAATGACATTAGACCTACAACATTTTCTGGATATGACTGTTCCTATTTTTACCATTAACTTTTCTAGTATTCCGTTAGATTGTATTCCAAAGATGTAATAGTAAACTGTGAAATGTATTGCACCTGATGAAAACAGAAAGTGGTGCAAGTTCATTGTGAATCCTAAACTACAGTAGCTTGTCAGAGTGGCTTTTCCTAAAGGAAAACAAGACAAGATTTAGGAAGAAGAGAAAGAGCCCATTGCTGACTTAATTACATATACCTATATCTATTCATATGTGACTATTTTTAATGAATTTTTTTCCTAAACGCTATAGATATGAATCAGCCCAAGAATTCATGCTTATTTGTCAATGCTAATAGCTGCTCTTGTGCCATCCTGTGTATGCCTGTGTATATAGACACATACATGCATAAGTTTATTAATTTAATTATTATTAGCAATGTAGAAATGGATATAATACACTGTAATCATGGCGGACTATCATTCCTTGAAGGGATTTCAAGAATTACCTTGGAAAAGGCCTTGGATGGCAGGAACAAAGAAGGAGAGGAGTACATCACAAGGTGAATAACAGGGTGACTCAGGAGCCAGGTCCTCAGCTGTGGAAAATTACTGTGGCTTCATTGACTTCAACCTTTGTACAGTCCTATCCTTAGTCTCAGTAAGTAAGAAAGGCAAGACAGCAATACAGCTCCCTGAGAATGGGTGCTGAGAAGGCAAGAAATGGAGTCAACTGCATTTTTTAAATATTTTTTTAATTTTTTAATTTGGGTACTGTTTAGCAGTACTGTCTTTTTGCACATCTCCATCCCAAACCTAAATCTAAAGTTTTCAACAAAAAGACCCCCATTTATGCACTCCTCTATCCATTTCACGACTCTTTTATTCTTTGGAGGTAGAAGTATTTAAAGAATTCCAGCCTCCCACTGCATGGAATACTTTGTAAATACTGATAAGGCTAAAAATTGTTACAACAGATAAATTAATTTTCCCAGATTTCAGTAGAGTTAAAAAAAGAAAAAGCATTCCATTAACACCCTTTACACTTCACAGTGTGAATGAGACAGAGCAAATATTCTCTGAAGATGCAGTTCAAAAATACTCCAAGAGAAAGCTGACTGATGGAACAAACCAAGAAATGTTGTAGTTACACAGTGGAGCGCTGTGATCTTTATGTTTCCAGAGGGTTCAAAGCAACAGAACCAGCTCAGCAGGATAGGATTCAGCCTCATTGTGCCCTGCCTGCATAATAGGAAGACCTCTCACCTTTACATGTTTGTGTTTAGAAGCACAGATGGGTTCTTCGGGGTAAAAAAATCCTCCTTGATGTCCTAATAACCACCAAACCTTGCTTTCTTTTTTGTTTTGTTTTGTTTTGTGGGGGCTTTTTTAGGAGCCAAGCAAGCCTTTCCCTTCTTGTCCTCTCCCTCACCCTAGAATCTATACCATTTGTTACTTTCAGAGCTGTATTTGAAAAAAATTAAGATTATATCAGTATAATTCAAGGAGACAAAACCAAGCTGGTAATGTTATGATAAGATAACAAGAGCTTTTTAATACCTGCCAGTGAGCAAAGAAGGAAAGAAAACATTTCAACTTTAAATTTTCCTGTTCTTTGGTGTAGAATTGTTCACTTTAGAATAGCTTTTTTTAAGGAAAGGCTATCAACCTCCTTACTACAGTGACTGGAACAGAACTGGGCAGTGAGGGGAGGGGGCTGTGGGTTACAATTAAAAGCAAATGAATCTGTTCCCTGAGCAGCAGTTGTAAGCAAACGGGAAAGTTGGAGGGTGTGGGAAGAGGACTCAGAGAGGACAGTAAAGGAGGAAACAAGCAGCCTTGGGAGCACAGACGGAGGCAGTGCATGTTGCTCCTTCAGACCTTTTCAAATCAGTTCATAAGTAACCAAAAGTGCAAATGCAAACTTTGTTGAAAAGTTATTCATTATGCATATGCAAATGCTGGCTGTATGTACATAATTCTTGTATTATTAGATACCTAGTTACAAAAACGTCCTGCATTTCAGCACTGTAGAGACAGCAGGAGTAATGTGGTAATGTCTAGTACTTGTCTAATGTATGCTGACTCCTATTCCTCAGGTTTAAAAGGCACATAAAATTATTTATTGATTTTATTCAGTACTTGCAATACACAATGAAAATATTCCATTTCCACAAAAGCTCCCATCTGGACTGGAGCGAGAGTCAGGATCCTTTTTTGCTTTATTGTTTTCTAACTTCTTTGGCGTATAGACACAGAAGATGACAGAAAATTCTTCTCTCACAGCTTTATCTCCAGCCAAGCGATCAATGGGTGAATGTTTCTTTCAGTCAAATAGGTGAAGGTGCCCTTTATCCCTCTTGCAGTATCTGGAACACGTAAAGAATCCTTTTCTGCCCTCTAAGGCAATGCTTTGAAACCTCGGGCATCAGAGTGAAGCTCTAGGGCTTCAGGGTGGCCAGGACTTAGGGTGAAGCACTGTGTACAGGCATCTGTACTGTGCCACCCTTGTCATACTCCATGGCACAGCCGAGGTGGGTAAGAACAGGAACTCTCCTTGAAAAAGCTTGGCAGAGCTCAAGGGGATAGTCTTGGCATAAGCAGCTTGTCAAGATGAGATAGATCTTCTGTTGCAGAAAAGAAAGTTTAGCTTTATAGAAATGTGTTGGTTTGTACACTTTATTGTTAGGACCAGCAATCATTCCCTAGTAGGCTCTGTCTGTGTTAGTAGGTAGTGGTGGCCAACAGAGAAATGATTGGTGCTGAGGACCTGATGTGAACATTGTACATGTTTTTGGGTGGTTTTTCCCTTGAACTCACCTTGTTCTCACCCTTTCAGAGGTGAGAACACAATAAATATGCTTCTGTGGCATATCTGGTGTAGCCCAACCAAAAGGAAATTAGGACTGTTCTGTGTCATGAAATAAAGCTCAGTAAGTAAAGACTACCAAGAGATTCAATCTAGAAGTGTGTCCTGGCTCTGAATTATAAAGCTAATGTTGCTGCACCCACAAGCTGAAAAACCTGAAAACTGCTTCAGGGGAAGCAGACCACAGGTTAAGGTCTGATCACCTCCAGGTTACCTGACTTTGTTTTCAAATTCAAATAAGTGAAGTCAAGATGGGAAGGAGCAGTTCTAAACCTTTGCTAACCTTACCTGCCCACCTGTGACTCTTCACTGCAGAAAAGAAATTACTATGCCTAAATCAGAAAATGTGGTAGGTGGTCTCAGAATTCAGCCCTCTTCTTCCTCAGCCAGCATAGCAAGGCTCTGGAAAATATGTACATTTCAGTGGTTTATGTAGCTTTAGGGTATGCTGGGGAAAAGTGGCAGTAAAAATGCCCCTGAGAAGGGATTTTATTCTAATAAAATACTTAGCTGATAGGAGATGTAAAGTCAGTGGGCCTGTAGTTGAAAGCAAGTGCCTCCTCCCCCTTGGACTCTCTCCAGCTCACAAATCTCCATCTGCTAATTGGCCTTAATCCACAGAAAAGAAAGACTTCATAGAACATGGAAAATACTGAAATGATACATTGATCCATTTTCATGTTTTAAGCCAAAAAATGCACTGCTTTAACCTGGAAAGCGAGGTAATTGAACAAGTAGCTTTAAAAACTAAACCCAGAAGTTAGTGGGAGAATTTAAAAAAAAAAGGGGACTATTCAGCAAAGCAAAGGGACTTTGTGGTCATGGCTGGTGGTACCTATGCATAATAAATGATGGAGTGGTCCTGATGGGGAGAGCTCTCGAGGAACAGATGCATTTCGAATCTCAGTGCACGATGCCCGAGGTGGCTTTAAGCCATCTTTGGCCTTCTTCGTGTACTGCTTAAAGAACTCAGTGGGCAGGAAAGAACAATGGGTTTGTCTGGATTCTACTCACAGAGAAGGATTCTCCTCACGTATACACCCCCACACACACCCACCCCCCATGGAGAGATTCCCCTTCAGTGGAGAGATTCCCCTCGGAGCATCCTGACCGTGTCACCGAAGGAGCTGGGCAGATGCAAGTTCCAGACTTCAAAGACGGAAGCTGACAGCCTCTCCTCTGATGTTTTGCTAAAGAGATG
>JAOXNG010000001.1:205703900-205714631 GCA_028566535.1 Scolopax minor
GAAAGGTTGAATTTGTGATCTAATTACAGAAGAAGTGTTTGCAAATATTAAGTATCTGCTGTTTTGGCTCTTTTTTTGAGTGCCTAAAGTCTACGGGTAAGACAAGGGCAGGTGCCCATAAACACCGAACAGCACCAAGAAGTATTCTTATTGTCATGATCAGGACACATTAAGTTGTATAGAAAACACATTGTGGCATAATAGCTGACATTTTGTGGGCATCACAGCAAATTTACGTCTTATAGAGAAATTTACAGAAGGAGGAAGAAGATTTATAGATGTTTAAGCTGTACTTGCTCCAAGCATTAGCAGTTTCAGTGGACAAAAGACACTATGGTTCCTTTGAATTGTGGTGGCCACAGTTCTCTCCTAAACTTTCAATTCTGAATGAGTTCTAAAAAGCAGGAGAGGGTACTATTGGGGTACTGGTGGTGAACATGGGCAACTGACAGCATGGTGTGTTAGGTGAAAGACTCATGGTGCTCTGGGAAAATGATAAATTAGGTAACAATCATTGCAGAAGCTTCCTGGATGGATATTTGTACACAGAGACCCTAACCCTGTGGGAAAGGCTGATGTGTTATCTCTAATGGGAAAACAAAACAGTGATAAGAGAATCAGATTGCACTGACTATAACATAATCCCCAATGGCGTTGGAGGTGCAGGGAACTTGATTTATTTTCTCTTGTTTCATTCTGTTCTAACTTTTACATTAAACCTAGTCATCAATATTAATGTTGTGCTAGTTTTGTATTATATTTGAGGATATGCACATTAAATATTCAGTGATTGATTAGAAAAATTAGTGCTTGAACTTGAATATTTAGACTTGAATACTTAGACTTCTAAGATTGAGGTAGTCAGTGCAGTGAAGACTTTTTCCTCTCAAGACAAGTGTTTGACCTTGAAACCTAGGCCTCTAGTCAGCCTCTTCTGGTGATAAAAAAAGAGAGTTCAGGGTGGCTGGCTGAGAGACATCATGTTTGTCAACACTAAACTCAAGTGAGATGCAATAATTCCAAAGTTCTCTCACTTGGTTGTTTTAGGCCTCTTTGCTGTGTTCTTAGAGTCTTCATCTTGATTCAGGATAATTCCTTGCTCTCTCTTTTTTTTTTTTTTAACTCCCTCTAAATATCAATACTGCTGACAGATGAGAAATATGATTTTCCAAGCTTCAATTGGGGGAAAAAAAAGAAAAAGTTTTGCTGATAACTCATCTGTGAGAAGTCATGGGTCAAAAAGCCAAACAAGCGCACTGCTAAACTGAAAGGCCTTAAGGAAGGATACTATCTGTCTACTCTCTACTTTCTACCTGCTTTTATTGTCACTGCTTAGTGGTCCTTTCCTACAGAGAGGCAACAAGTAAACCCTGAGTTATTTTCCCTTCCCGAATAATATTTGGCTGCTCTTGGAGGTTTTTAAGCCTTTCCAGGTAGCAAGACCAGATCTCAGGAGACCTCATCATCTGGTGAGGGCCTAAATGCCTCCTCTCCCTTGACTACATGCTGTTCCCTGACATTTTATGCTATTCTTTTTGCTGCAATCTCTGTCTGTTTTACCATCCCTTGCCATGCTTTGGTAGTTGCTCTGGCTCCCTCTATCAGATCTGAGAGTATTTTTTGTCATTTTGCACCTAGAAAAAATAGATCTGTGAATCAAGGCAGTGTCTCATGTCATAGTTCAAGTAGTTTCTTTTGTCTTCTGCCTTCTCAGGGAGGGCTCCTGTTCTTCATCTTCATCACACATATCACATGTAATTTTCATCTGAATGCTGGAGGTTGTTTCCCTCATCCCTGTATCACCACTCAATGCATGCATGTCTGGACAGAATTGTCTGATCTGGACTTTTATACACAGTTACTATTATGCTATTTTTCTCCAATTTGGAGAAACATCCACATTGGACCATCCAAACCAAGATGTTTAGGCCTGTTCTATCATTCCTTTTTTATTTCTCTCCCAGAGGCTGACAGAATGCTTTTCAATATTTACACTCTCCTTCCCTACATTGGGATGGAGAGAGAGTACAAAGATGTCCCTTTTACCTTCTGGCCTTAGCTACCTGGCTATGCATGTGACAACTACCATTATTGCCATAGCTCACAGCCTTCTTCCTCTTCTCCATCTGCTTCTACCTCTTGGGTAGTGGAGCACTGGAACAGGTTTCCCAGGGAGGTGGTTGAGGCCCCTTCCCTGGAGACCTTCAAGGTGAGGCTCGACGAGGCTCTGGGCAACCTGGTCTAGTTTGGGGTGTCCCAGCTGACTGCAGGGGGGTCAGACTAGATGACCTTTGAAGGTCCCTTCTGGCCCAGATGATTCGATGATTTTATGCTACTTGCTGGTGTCCTGCTCCCATGTATGACACAGTACCTTTTGACCAAGGGGACCTATGGCCAGGTACATTTTGTGTACCTCAAAAGTGACACATTAAAATACTTATCTTTCTGTGACAAGAAAGTGAAGGCAGAACAAAGATTTTTCAGTTCTCATTCATACATTTTAACCATTAGTTTATCCTTTTTTGTCTGAAATCATTCATGGTATGTATATGATAAATGTTTGTTAACCAAAATCTAGCTCATTACCTGGGTCATCCATTGTCTAGCTTGTAGGTAATAATTGTCAAAAATACAAAGGGGCAGATGGGAAAAATGCAGGTACAGTAGGTATTTATTTGTGTAACTTTCAGTGGATAATGAAATTAAATAATTTTGAATATGTAATTTTGCTAATCACCAAATATATTTACATAATCCCTTTTTCTCACAGTGATTATAGGATTTGTGTGGCAAGACTTGCTTTGAAGCAGCATATTATTTATCTCCCCATTTGGTATTCCATTTTTGAGCATAGATGGGTTTTATTTCTGATTTTCTCTTGCATATACAATCACTTCTTTTCCTAAGCAGCACTGTTCAAAGCTGAGAGGTACTCTGGGGATTTAGTCTTAGTGTATGTACTAGAATTTTAAGCTTTATGCAAAATTATTTGCTATCAGTGCTGAATATCCCTGCACACCCCTAAAATAAATTGGCAGTTTCTAAGAGCTTCTGCAGTCTGGAGTATCTGACAGAGTAAAGAGACACAATATAAATGGTTGTGTTTTGTTCTCCTTCACTCCTGTGTTTGTAGTGTCAACACGTTGTCTTTGAGCTCTTGAAGAGATTTGGGCAAATAATTTTTAATGGTTCACTCCATAAATTTTGCTTAATGTTTGTGTTTGCAGGTAGGCTGCAAAGCTCGGTCTCTTCAATGAAGTGTTTCAATACTCTGTAAAAGGGTGCCTTCTGCCTTCAATAAGACTAATCCCAAATTTTAAATTAAGCATGAGTATAAAGCACCAAACCTTTTATGTGGCAGACTGTCTGGCCCCCTCCACAATACGCAGAAGCCCCTTATAGTGATGACCTTAACTAAATGAAGGCATAGCAGCATAGTAAGGAGTATGCTGTGTTTTGTCTCTGCAGAGATCCTGGGAATGGCATGGTGAGTATTGCATATTTCAAAACAGGGGTCAAGAAAGCAGCTTTAAAGGTATTTGCCCACTGGCAAAGATTTTCTGGCTTTCTGCTAGCTTATGTCTTTGAGGCAGAAAAGGCTGTCTGTCTTCAAAAATCTTAGTCTTCAGTCTTGTAACTAGAAGCTGGAGCTACCTATCTAAGGGTCTGGTGAGTCTTTCCTTGATTGCTGGCTTCAATGTCAATAGTTTTGGTGTTTGCACCTCCGTGCTTTTGCTATGGTCGATCAGCTGTTGACCCGCAGCATGGCATTAATGGGGGTCTTATGTGAGCCACAGCTCCTTAAACATTTCCTACACAATGAGTTTACCCAGGAGCCTTAGGAATATATTTCCTACTTATATGAAAAAGCATTTATTGTTGAAGTCTACTTTTTAATTTATTTTTTAACTTCTTCTATACTTGTGTTGGAAAAGGAATTAAGCATGGGTCCTTCTCTTTTTACATCTTGGCCTTTTCCTGCTCAAGTGTTAGATTTATACTAATGACTTTCAACGAGATGGAAATCAATGATCTCTAGGCAACAGATTTCACCTAAACTCTGATTCTATTTTCATATACATAGGTTTGTTCACCACATGGGAATAATTCCAGTTTACCCCATAGCAATTTTAGTCAGCATTTATCCTTTATTATTTCATAAAACACCATTTTGCAAAACTATTTCAGCAATTAGTGCAAATGAGGAAGTCGTGAACTAGGATTTTTACTTGTCTGTCTATTTTGAGCTTTATTTACCTTTTTCTTTTTTTCACAGACAAAAGCAATGTTAAAATTCCAAGGCCGTGTCTCCTTATGCTTTTAGAAGCCTGAAAAAAAGAAGAATTAGAGAACTTGAAAGTTAGGAATTTAGTATAAAATATGGACATTTTAAACTGTTTTTCAACCTCCATGTAAAACAAATCTCAGTCTGAAGTCTCCTCCATCAGACATGCTCCTGCAGTTGCACTCTTTTCTATTATGATTAATAACGTCTGAAATCTGAAACCAAGTCAGCTGCACTATAATAAACTTGGTATCAATTTTACAGGTCACAAATAACCATGTAATACAATAACCCTCTATATGTTCCAGACCAACATGAGACCACATGCTTGTGGGGAGCAATGACTGGGTAATTTCATGAAGAATGAAGACCATATTCAGGGAAAAGACTCTGAAACCTGAAAGCATTTTCAGCTTTCAGGAGAGCAGGAGGCAGGGTCAGAAAAGGAAGGCATGTTTCCCAGAGTGGAACCATCAAACATACCACCTTTAGTGGTATGAAGTATCTTCAGTCTTTAAAAAGTGCCTATGCATTTTGGATGCATTCATTCCAAATGAATTCATCCTGTAGAGAAAGAACATGAACAGTTAAAGTACATGTCATCAGACTAGAAACGGTCAGTCAGAAAAACAGTGAGGCAAGATTAAACAAAAAAGTTTGCTTTGAAGATGAGATTTGGGATCAGATATAAGGTGGTCTAGGTCAATTACAGTCAATACTACAGTCAAAAACTACAAGAGATTGTGCTAAGAATCGGGACCATCATGTAAATGCCTATGAAAATATTTTTTAAAATATCTAAAACTACTATGTGTTCCATATCTAGCTTGCAAAATTATGTGGTTATGTGAGAGTCTCAGCTTCTTTTTTATTTAAGAAAATTAAATTTCTTTGGTCACAGGTACACAGAAAAGCCTGAAAATGTGAACAAAGTGAACCCTATACACTCAGAAATCGGAAGACAGTGCTTAATCTTATGGCTGCAAAGCCAGATGCATAGGTTTTTAGATCTACCTTCCAATTGTTCTGCCATCACAACTTTGCATGAGAAAGACATTCTTTTTTACCTCAATGAATTGTACCTGAAGGAGCCTCAATACACATCTGTAGGTATTAACAGATCTTTTCTGTTTCCGCCTTGTACTTGCAGCATCTAAATCCCATCAGGACCTATGTTTCTGGCACTGCTAAAATGCACAATTATACAACATCTGAGAATTTCAGTGGCTAAACCCCAAAGTGATTCTCAGACATATCCTTGCCTGTCATATTTGTATGGCCTAAGCAGGCAGATTTTTAGACATATAAACTAGTTCACCTTTGTCATCAGAATGAAAAAAAAAACACAACATAGTGAGATGAGATAACGGGATTTTCTCTTTGCTACTTTAGACAGCTTCTCTCTAAGCATTCTATAGTGTTGACAGTACTCTAATGAACACGTGCCCATCTCAGAATCTTTGTGAATGCCTAATTTCACTCCAAGAAGTTATACAAGATGTAGATCGTAAACTGAATCTGCAGACTTTTTTTGTACACTAGGTCCAATATGATAATTTTGGACTCCCCAAATATAAACATATCACAGATCTAAAAATTATGATTATATGAGTTTCCTGTTTAGCAACACTATCATTTTTATTCCATCATGATCTTAACTGTATCAAATCCTGCCCATTTCAAACAAAAATTGTTTTCAAATGCAGAGAGAGAACCAAGTATTTTTGTTGAAGATTCAGGTCTAGCGAACTTCAGGCTGTATGACAAATAAAAAAGCAAAAGGAATGTATTGCAAAAATTGTAGTTCAGCATCCAACACATGGGCAGAAGTAATATACTAAGAACATAGAGAAATTGGAAAAATGAGATTGTGCTTCTACTTTTAGCCCTGATTGTAGCACCTAAAGGTCCTAGTTTAGGTTCAGATTCCTCATCTGACAAGTTTTATGCATATAACTGGTGAGACACTGCCCAAGTCATGAAGGGGTGTATGGAAGCTCCATGTCTGCAGATGAACAGAGTGTTTTGGGTATGGTTTTTATGTCTTTAGTATATATATCATGTGAGAGTGCTCCAGGTTTCTGGAAGCATACTGTGGCTCTCGTAGGTGCAACAACAGAGAAAGGGGCTCAAGGATATTACCCACCATCATTCTAAGACAGCTTAAGAGGTGACAGCTGGTGGATGAGAACAGAATGTTTTGATCCTGGAAACAAGGCACTTAATTTGCTTGAAGAGAGCTCCTGAGCAGGAGCACCCTTCTGTTGGCCAAAGGAAATCAGAGAAAACTTGAAACTTCTGTAGGTCACTTAGTCTAACCTCCTTCTCAAAACAGGATATTATTAAATTAGTTTGCTCATGGTTTCATCCTTGGAGTGTCTTCTTTTCTGCTATAAAATTAAGGGAAACCCTGAATACCAAGAATGAACACAAATGTTGAACTCCTGAGCTAATGAATGACATCAGTGAGTTGTTTTGACATTCTTCATCTTTTTGTTCAGTAGCATGTGATTACATCCTTTTGTTTAGTTAACTCTTCATAAAGAGCCAGTAGAACAATGTGCCTGCTTACTGAAAATGTAGGAAGATGAAGATATTGAAGATGAGTCTCCAGAGTGCCCTAGCTGCCACCTGAGTTACTCTGTGTTTTGCACAGAGGCTCTTTACAAAAGATCATGGAAAACTGATTTATGCTATGCCTTCATAACACTGGGCTGAGATGACTACAACTGGCCTGCCCTCTTCCTTTATTAATCATCAACAGATTGTCCTGAATATGCACTTGTTCCACTGCTATCATCTGGATTCCTTCCAAACAGTATAGCATGTTCAATAGCATTCTTGCACAACATGGCCCTTTGCTCTAGCAATTGCTTGTGCTTTCTTCACTTGTGTCTTGAATGCAGCTCAAATGCTCTCTTTATACCATCCACTGGAGTTACGCTTCAGTTTATGTTGTATGTTGTAATAATGTCTCTGCTACAAAAGCTTGGGTGTTTGACAGTTTGTAAATCTAACTGAAAATGTCACTTATTTCTAGAATGACACTTCCTTCTGGCTGTTCTACTTGAATTGAGGGCTGGTTCATTTGTACAGGTTCTTCCTACTGTGAAGTTGGAATTTCCCTATCGACACGGTAAAGCTTAAATATAGTCTGAAATATAGGACACTTAATTATATAAATAAACCAGGAGGTCTAATCAATATAAGTGAGCACTTGGGAAGGCTAACGTCCTTCAAGATACACGTGGGAATGTGATTCAAATGTCTCTAGATTCTGCTTCTGGTTTCCTGATTTGCTTCTTAATCTTTCACGTCTTATGTAAGTCAGTTTAATTTCAGTACAGACAGTGTCAGTTCACCAGCTGAGATTTACACCTCTGGAAATATCTCCGGAATCCCTGTGTGTTAAATTCTTAAATGGATTAGAGATCACTTTTTGATACACAGAAGGTGGAAGATGACCATTCCTGTGGATTCAGTAGAAATTTGAAGTAAATATACTCAAAGAAGTGATATGCCCACTGCTGTCCATGCCCCATTTCCACAAATGTTTTCTCCCTTCCAGCAAGATGTGAGACACCGTTTATACTCATGATAAAGCCAAGCAAAAACTAATCCTATGCTTCTACAACATTCTGCCTGGCATCTTATCTGGGCAACTAAAACAGTACTGTGTGACTGATAACTCACTAGCATTTAAAGATTCTCAAAATGGGTTTTAAGAGCTTTTATCTGGCAGAAAAATCCCACCATGAGATGTCTGTATCAGTGTGATGGGGTGAGGAAAATCCTTCCTTGCTGCTGCAAGCTGGCAGATTTTTATGCATGCAGATGTCAAGGGAATTTCTCCAGAAGAATTTCAAAGCAACTTGGAACAAGATTCAGCTCAACCAGATGTAGTTTTGTTAGAAGATGCCCTACTGCTACTAAACATTTTAAAAGGGGGTGGAAAAAGCTCCCTGGGGCTTCTGAATCACTGTCCTCAGGTGGACAGGTGGAGCATCAGGTGCATGACTCCTCAAGGCTGATTCTTGTAAGACTACCATGCTGATGGGTCTTAGATATCTTGAAAACATGGTGGTTGAAACCTTCCCTAAGGAAGTGGCAGTATGTAATTACACATCTGGCAGTAGAGAAATAAATAAAAGAGAAACTTTGGCATAGAAGTACCTCTTTTCCCTCCTGTCGACCTGCACTTTGATATACACAAGGGGAAATGAGCCACTGGAAAAACATTGGAGCCTAGATGCAACTGCTCTTCTGCCCTGTTCTTTATACAGGATAGGCAGCCGAAGCAGAGAAATAAAGAGGTGCTTAATAATTTCTTCCTCTCTAAGTCCCAAGAAACAGTTTTCTGAGTGGTCTGTGTAAAATTCAAAAGTTTTCACTGACTGATGTCAAAACACTTCAGCTCCAGTTGCTTGGTCCCATTTTCCACCTGGGAAGACTGAGACGTGTAATCATAGAATCGCCTAGGTTAGAAGGGACCTTTTAGATCATCTAGTCAAACCATCAACCTAACACTCACAAAAAAAATCAGTAAACCTTCACACATGAAACAGTGATGAACATGCATTAATTTAGTGATGGAGGCACTCTCAGCATGCAGGGCTGTAAAGATCTATATCATTTCTCTAGCACAGGCACGTAAACTGTACTCTTAGCTGGGACCTGACTCAATGCCATGTCAAATCAACACTACATGCTTCCACTGGCTTCAGTGGTAGCAGATTATGTCCTTAATGGGTATGAGAATTACAAGAGAGTGAAACATACAGGCTTTGAGGAGTGGTTTTATTGTATTCTTTTCTAAATACATTGATTTTATCAAAAGATTGAAGAGTTGGTGGGCTGGGTATTTTAAGTATAGCTTTTAGCTTGTCATCAATATGCTTTAAAAGAGAGCTGTGAGTTGAAATTTTTATTCTTGTCTAACCTCTTTTTTCTTTTTTTTTTTTTCCTCTTACAAAGAAAGTTGTAAAGTATACTTGAGTAGAGGCAGTTTGAGGTTTTTTTCTATATATATTCTTGGTGTATATGGTTTTGACCATTATTTTTGATTACCTGTTCTGGCATGACCGAGATTTCCTGTAATGTTTCTAATATTTCTTTTTCCTCCCTAGGGAAATTTTATGTCTGCTTTTAACATTTATCCTTTATTTTTATTTTGTGAAAACTGAGGCAGGGAATTAATTTTGTATTGTAGCCAGATCTATTTCTTTGGTTAATAATATCTTACATTTACAATATCCTAGCCTATAATCTCCTTGGATGACCTTCCTGCCCTAACACATTTCTATTGCTTCTCTTTTCTCCTCTTGTGCTACTTTGCTTTTAGTCTTTTTGCTGAATTTGCCTATCTTTTCTCTACATTTTCTCATCTCTCCCTTCCATAATCCACATTTTATGCCCCACATTTTGTCCCTTCCTAACCTTGATTACTTCATACAAAGCATTTTTCATTCACATTGGCATCCCTTTCCCTTTACAGTATATTTACTGGGTAGGTAGCATACACATACACAATATTCCCTGAGGCAAACATGAATTTTACTTTGAACGCTTTCCAATTTCTCTCTCACCCCTTTCCTTCCTCATTCTATTTCTTTCAATTTTACCCAACACTTTCAATTCTAGCAAAGCTTGCTCCACTGAAATTGAACACCTATTTTTTTTCTCCTGCATAGGCTTGTTTTCTCCCTCATTAGGAACGTAACTAGATTATTCCTCTATTTCCCCCATTTTGTGCATTTTCATACTGTATAGAGCAACTAACAAAAGGAGTTTAACGAAAGTTTCTTTTTCTTTCTATTTTTCTGCCTTTTATAGATTAAAAAAAAAACAAAACCTTTTTACACTTTTTGGTGTTTTGTTCTCTGAAGAGTCCCTCACTTTTCTTAGCAATGCACATTTTTCAATCCCCTGCTCACTCCATGTATCTTTTGTCTATTCTCCACTTCCATTTAGTTGTTGTCTTTGAGAGTTTTGCCACTGACTACAATGCAACCTGGTTTTGAACTCATATGCCTTTTCTCCTGTGTCTACTGGCTTGACCTTTAACAGTGAGAACCAAAGGTTGTGACTGTGTGCCATCTTACTTGCAGTAAACTTGTTTGGCTCACATGCATCCTTGATGACTTCTACACTTCCCTCTCCATTCCACTCCTCAAAAGGAATGTGGATAACATCTGACTGTTGTCTTTGGTCTGTCATGTCCATGGGCAATTGGGTGTTGTATTCCTAAATTTGATGATGGCCAGCTAGAGACATCTTTGATAAATTACAGTAGATGGGATATAGCAGAAATTCTCAAATTAGCGTCTCACCATGGCTCTGCGCCCACACCCCGCCAACCCTAAATTACATATCTGGCTGGGTATATTCCTCCTTCAGAGATGTCTGCAGATTTCCTTTAGCCTGCCTCCCAGGACATTCTTTCAGGA
>JAOXNG010000001.1:205762326-205779227 GCA_028566535.1 Scolopax minor
ATACTTTTAAGATGCCTACCCAATCATAGCTAGAATCTTACAGAAATAGGAGTGGTGTGTATAACAAAAATAAGCACTGTGTTGCTGGTCACAAAAGAGCAGGCTTTGATTCGCAGTCTCCCACAGGTGCTTGATCTCATACAGGAGATAAGGCTGTAGCCACCACTTGATGTTTCCCATCTATTTTCCATGTCCCAGAAGTCATCATCTCTACCTCTGTGAATACCAGTCTTGGAGGTAAATCTCCTTCCCCTGTCATGCTGAGGAAATAAACAACTCAGCAAAGTGAGCTGGAGGTGGGTGTTTGTATTGTCAGTCATTCCCAAGTTGAACGTCACATCCCTCAAACCCTTTTGAGGTCTGCATAACAGAATGACAGCATGCAACCTACTGGATCTGCCTTACATGATCCAGCACTTAGCTAAGTTTACCATTGACCTCTTTGCTCAATCGAGGTGACTGAATTATAAGGCTGGGGGATATTTTTTTTATACTGTCACCTGTCCCTTGGGAACATGACTAACTTCACCTTTTTAATTTCCCTCTGGCCACCAAATACACAAAATACAGCAGGATCTTTGACCCTTTCTTGATCAATGTTTCTCTTCATCTATGTGAAACTTCCAGGCTCTTTACCAAACAGCCATAATACATATGTTTTTATCAGTAGTAAATTATATCTTTCAGACATTTGATAGACAAACAGAATTCTCTACTAACACTTTTGTAAAATTACTATATGGCTCCTTTTATTATAAGAGCCTGCTTTAAGGACCACTTCTACTTTTAAGTATTTTAATGTATCAATTTACGCATTTTCCAGATAGTTATTATTTTTATAGATATCACACAAAAATTAGAAACAAAACCAGTGTTTTCATGACTCAAAATAAGCTACTTGAAATGTATGTAAAAAATGTGAATATAGTAATGAAACCAAGATGAACAAAACCCAATGGTAATACTTAATAAAACTGGTATGTCTACACAACTCTGAATCTGATCTGCAAAACAGGACTTTGGACTCCAGCCCATGAAGACTCATATAAGTTCATTAACTGAGCACATGCTTAATTTTAGGTATGTGCAAACACGCCTCTGAAATTAAATTTAAGTATGTGCATATTTTTCCTTCATTGGGAACCAATTTCTAAACCCGGTCCCAAGAAGATGACAAACTGCTACTAAGACTGCTCTCAGCCTGGCAATTAAATGTTTATTTCACTTTGAATTCAGAGCATTTTACTAGTGGCTTGCAAATAGCTCTCTTTGACTGCAGTCTGTATTTAATTAATCAAATTTGTGACTAGGATCTTTTACTAGGTATTTTTTTGCATTTTGCATGGTCACTTTTTTTTAGTTTAACTAAACTGTTATGGACTCTTAGGGAAATATTTGCCTTGTGAGTGCTATAATCATTGGATTATTGACATGGTCATGAGATTAGATATGTGCAGCCATTTCTAAATATCTTTGAAGGTCTGCCAATTTACAAATTCAAGTTATTCTAAGAAAGCATGGGATGCATATCATTAGAGTTTTTATACTCCAGTTTTATTTTTGAAGTGTATTTTGTGTATCCTGGGAATGCTAAGAATCCCTCACCTGGACTGCTGAGACCCTGAACTGGACACTATAATAAAATTTTCTCTGCTTTAATCACAGTATCTCTGCTTTGCTACTCCTTGGCTGGCATACAAATTTTCCAGTGAAGAAACAGATGTATAATTTCACAAAATGTCTAACACTTTAAGCTACTACTCATTTCAAACTACTTTCATCATTTTGTAATGTCATAAACAACCTGAATGTTAATGACTTGAATTTTAGTCATTGCAAATCTCACAAGAAAAAAAAAGGAGAAAAAGACTACTTTGTATGTCTGTTTTAGAGATGAATATCTATGACAGTCATTGTATTTTACTTCGGACTGACATTGTATATGCACCACTTTGATAAAATCCTTACCAGAAAGATTTCAAATGTTATGAAAATATGGAACACAGTAGCAAGCATATTGAATAGGTACCAAAACATCTAAATAAGTCACTTAATCATGACTTGAAATACTATTGTAGTCAAATATTGTATCTCTTTTATTGCAGAAATCCCATTAGAGCCTGAAGCTGGGTATCCAGAGGTGAAAAAGTTATGCATATATTACTCTATTCAGATTTTTATTCATTCTCTGTGAAGTAATACTAAATGCTTTTCAGGAACACATTAGGCAACATGGCAAAAGCAAATGTAACAATATGTCAAATATCTTCAGTGTAAAATGGTTACTATGGGTAAGACATTTTTGAGGAAATTATGATTTTTCATTACATTTTTCCTGTCTGTAAAAAAGTAAGGACAATTTTAGAAACTGGTAAGGAAGATGATCAAAATCCATAGAGTTTTATGAATCTGTGATTTTTCCCCCTTCTTGCATCACCTCTTACCTGAAGTAAACTTTTTTGCATCTGACACTTTCTCCATAAGGTTCTGCTCCTCGGGGGGAGCTGGGATAGTGGTAGGACTGTACTGATAGGGAAAGGCTCTTGCATTTAATGGACACAATAACACACTTCATGACAGCTTTCTGTCTCTCATGAGATCTTTTCATGAGACCCTTTCACAGATCCTTTCACAGACACAGACAGCTCATAAGCAACTTTGTCTCCTGAGCACTTAAAGCTGTCGGATGCAGAGGACCTTCTGATTCACAAGAAGAACTGTCAGCCTGACATAGTTTCTTGCAATTTCTAGTCCGCAATGCTTCATCATCTCTTGGCAGTCTATTAGTTAATGTGATTTCTGCTTTTATCCCTATCGACTAGTTTTGTTATGTTTGTTACCAAAAATATTTTTATTTCTGTGTTGACTTCTATCACATGTTACACATCTGCTTTTAAAAATATTCTCCATTATTTCCTATTAACATTTTTCCTCTATGAACACAGCAAGAAAAGAATGCTTCTGTGCTGTGGTGTGCCCATGTGGGAACTATGAAAGCAATGCCACACAAATCCTCAACATGGGATGTATCTGCTTTAGTACATTTTGCTTGGACAGCTTTTTGCTTCCTATTTTGGTAAGCGTAGACAATGACTGCAATAATGATTAAGCTAAAAGTATAAAAATTAATTGAGCTTGGAAGAGTGATTTTTTCTGTATAAAATTGGTCTCTAGTGTAGTTAAGACTATAGATGGTCTCTTCTAGACATAGATAAATGCTTCATGTAGAAAAACATAGGTTGACATATTTTGAAGGTTATCATATCTTTCTGTTTTCATGCTCTTGCACAGATCTGGGAAGCCTCTTAACATGCAAGCTTCATTTTTATTTTCTATCAGGGAAACTTATTTGGTGAACTTTAAAATAGACTCAAAGAAGAAAAAAGAAAAATACAGGAGTTGTAAGAGGATTAATACTAGTATATAACTGAAGAACGACCAACTGACAACTAACACAGAAGTATAACATGCCACTAATATTTTCCAGAAGTTATAATGTCTTTAATTACAGCATTATTGATTTTTACATGTTTTACAAGTTCACTTTGATTTTCAAATTCTTTCCTATTTCATATATTTGTTTAGTTCTGTTCTTATTCTCAGGATGAACTAGAAGGAGTAGCCAATGATCTTGTACATAGTTTCATTGCTATGTTTTTCTTTCTTCTTTTGAGATAATTTCTTCTCTGATTTGTCCAATAACCATTAAACCTATGTAACTAGCCTCAAGTTAAAAATTTATAGTAGTCAACACACTTATCATTTTCTCTACAAGAAAAACAATCAGACCCTCTTATAAGAATAACCATCTTCCCCAAATTCATGCAAAGGAATTTAACACCAGTTCTTTTTGTGTAAATTCAGTTTCTCTCCAGAGTTTAATCAAGAGGACAGGCGTGCATCTTGTCTTTATTTCATTCCCCAAACTTTATTTGTATGCTGTTGTGTGGACTACTAAATTCCTTAGCAGAAGAAATGGGAGAAAATTCATTCAGGCAAAATCTGTGCTCTAAATTATGTTTTACATTATTAAGATTGCACTGACACATATGCAAATAGAAACTGTAGAAACAAATTATCACTTCCCACTTTGTTTCTACTTCTTGTTTCACTGGGGGCATTTCACACCTTTGACACATGGAGGAAGATTCATTCAGTCAAATTGAGATGACTCCTCTGTAAATTGCTTCACCCGAGTTGGTCACCCCGGACTCTCTTTGCAATCCTGGAGAGATGGAGTCATTGCCAGGGCAATTCAATTTAGCCTAAGGCAGATATCTACAATACATCAGATAAATCATGATCTAAAAGAGCTTGGTTTTCCCTGTTGACAAAATGGACAGCTGAGAATACAGTTTCAAATATAGATATTTACATTGCAAAGTCAAGCAGATTGAAAAAAAGATCAGAAACCTCCCCAAAATGCTGCTGATGTTCAACAGAGAAACTGATCTGAAATCTCTCTCTGTCTGGTGTTTAATTCAGTAGTCAAACTGGAGATCCCTGGGTTCACATTCTGTGTTTTGAAGGAGTTTCCGTTTGTCAGTGTGGGAAAACCACTCAACCTCCATCTCAAGACCTTCCTGGTGGAAACTTCTATTTTTTTTATTTTTTTTTTGTGTATTTAAGCTGAAATATCATTTGGTCAAGAATTGCTTCTCACTATATTTGTTCATCTCTTGGCTGAGGCCTGTGTGTTCTGCTCTGTAACAACTATGGGCAAAGAAACATGTTTTGGTTTTCATGATTATTCCTATGGCCCAAAATCCAGCACTTAAAGATGTATTCAGCACTTTATATAACAGTGACATGATTTTTAAATCTTACAGATTCCTGCTTCTCTTTCTGGCTTCTTGCTGTATTTTGCTTACTTAGAAGGCTTCCATGGCACAAAAATGATGAGATACTGTTTCTGTAGTCATTTAAAAATTAATTTAGTTATGTTGAAATGCCAGGCAGCCATACTTGAAAATCCTTGGTTTTCTATGTACCCATTAATTTAGATCTTTATGGGTTTTTTGGTTTGTTTTAATATATATATAGGAATCCAAGTAAAGATAGAGAGCCTTGCTGAATACTCTGGGTTTATGATGAAATTCTAATTTATACTTCACAAATAAAATCCCATCATGCAATCATTTCTGGTTTGGGTAGCTGCAAAATTATTGTGTCAGTGGAGATATTTGCTCATAAATTACCGGAGTAAAAAATATTGCTGCTTTTTGTTTATACATGATAAAAAGAAAATGATTTCTGTACCCAGAAGTCTGTGTATATATATTTTTCCTCTTTCTGTCAGGCTGGTAATCCCTTAGACACCGAGTCAGCAAGAAAATAATTTCAATGATATTCATTAATTTTCAGGAAGTTCTCTGAACTAAATTGATAATAACAGCATGTTATAGGTGGAATAAATTTTCCATAAAGTTATTCACCTTTTATTCTGAGATTCAGGATGAAAACTATTGGGTTTTTTTTTTCCTTTTTGCCAGATTTCACATTAACATGAGGCTGTAGAAGGCTTGTAATTACAAGTGTTCTTCTACAAAGCAAATGAAATATAAGACTTCACAAGTATGTCCTGTCTTGTCATTATGAGTTCATTTCTGGAGCCCAGACAATGTCTCTGTGTGTTAGACAGGCTTCCTTTACTCTTCACTGCCATATCTAAGAGAAGAACTGGTTTGTGCTGGGAGATAATACTTTTTGTTAAATCAAACTGGAAAAAAGGACACAACTTTTGGGCAAGAAAACTGCTCTTCAAGTCTCCAAGTGCCTCAAAGCCTCTCTGTTTCATTGTTTTTCTAACTGCATTAATTGGTCTAATAAAAATCTTGCTTCTTTTTACAAATTTTGCCTTGCTCATGTCCTTTGAATGTCCGCACCAGTGACAGCATGGGCCCTGCACACACTGGGAATATCTGAGTGAAGTGGGGGCACAGGGCAGGAAGAGCTAGCCAGACTCTACAGAGGAATTTGTACCATAAAGAGACTGTCCCTGGAGTGGAGATGTTCCTGCTGGTGAAACCACTGGTAGCTGGAAGGACCACGCTCCCCTGGGTGCAGATGCGCCCCTGCTTTCCATCCCCCAGTACTCTGATCTCTCCCTCTCTCCTCCTTCCCTCCTTTAACACAACACCTGTAGTACTAACTGTATGCTCCTGTTTTACAGGGGTGTGTGTGAGTGTGCCATGTGTCCAGCTGGGCCCTGGAAGGAGCTGAGTGCCTTCAACATCCTTTGAAGTTGAAGAGCCCAGTGACTTATCTGGAAGCTTTGCTCTGCTGTAGATTGTATGAGCAATAAACCTGGTTCACAGGGTTTCTACCTTTTTTTTCTTAGTGTTCCAACTATTTTCATAACAAATGAAAAAAAAAATAATGAAAGCATTACTGCAGGTTTTCTTCCCAGGCATAGAAGGCTCTGGTCAGTAAACCAGTGAAGATTACTGTAAAAATTAAGCACATCTTAAATCCCTGTTAATTGTACTGAAGTATGATACCAAAATGCTTTTCTGAAGTGAGACTCTCTGCAGGATGAAAAGTCTTAATGGCAGAGGAAATGAAGTTGTAAATGGAAAAGTAGCAAAGATGCAGCTGTTCTTCAGATTAAAGGTACCCCAGGTGAGCTTGGCACCAGGTACTGGAGGGAAGGGCAGAATCATGTGTCAGCTCTGCATCCTCGTTTTCATGGGTCTCTAATCACTCAGAATTTCTTTAATTACCACAGAGACCTTCTGTCTCTCTTTATGGCATTTTTCCTCACAGTACTGTTTTTAGTGATTTCAGTAATGCAGAACTTAGACATGGCTCTGAGCCCAAAACCAACATGCAAACATATGATCAATAGGAAGATGCCCATGATGGCTCTGGCTTAATTAGCAGCATTGTTAGCTGTTCGCTTAACTGAATAGTGCAGGGATTTAGTTCATTCTGATTGCTGTATTAATGAAGGCACTCCACCCCCACCAAAAAAAAAAAAGAAAAATAAAAAGAAAAATAAATAAAAATAAAAATAAAAATAAGGGAAGGGAAGGGAAGGGACTTTCTTTTGTTAAAAAATCATTGTCTGAATTACTTATTTTTCTTGTATTATACTTGAAGAACATTAAGGAAAGACAATCTCACATAGTGCTTCTGTGGAAATTACCTGTGTTGAAAGTTTTCTGCTTGCATTCTGAACTTTGCACAGAGTAAAAGCTGTAGTTTATGCACCTGGCTAAATTTAGATCAAGGAATTTTTCCCAAATGCACTCTTGAATTCCTAGTAAGGCGATAATATTTATTGGAGGATTTTTTGCTCTTTCCTACTTATATGTTAGAAGAATGTTCATTTCTTGTCTTTTAGTTCTGTGATCTTACTTTCCCATAAAAAATTGCAAGGGGCATAAAACTTCTAAGTTTTGTTTGATACCCTTAGGACACTTTTAAAGATGTTGATGTACAATTTCTCATGTCTAGACATTACTTAGTTCTGTCAAGTTTAATTCTTTATAAAGTGTCAGTGAGACCTGCCAGACTGATCGTCTTGGAAGACAGAATCTTCATCTTAGCTCAAGAGGCACTAAATATTGGAAAAAGGAACATGATAGTCTCCTCACTTTTTCAAGCCATGATCTTGGTATGAACAGTTTAGAATACAAGGAAACGACTCCCTCTCCACATCCATTTTAGCTTGGGCAGACCTCTGTGGTACCATATCTTCTTTTGCTCCACTTAGACCTGGTTCCTATCTGAGCGGGCAAACTTGAAGAATTATCCTTATCCATATCTAGGTGTGACATTAATTACTAGCTCTCATTAATATGAGAACTACATTGTAATAACTGTTCCTACTGTTGATTCTTACTTCCTGATGATTTAGGGATGCATAACAACATACAGCATGAGATAGTAAAATACAATTGTTTTCTATGTAGATGAGATCAACCAGATCAGATTGTTTTGCAGCTTGGTGTGATTCCCTGGGCCATCCAGACATAGCAAATGAAAACCTAGGGCCTGTTCACTTCTCTGCTCTGGTGAGCTCATCTGTTCTGTTGTCACATGGTTTTATTTCAGTGCAACAAGCACCTGGCATCTCTGATTAATCTTTGGCAGAAACTGGGAGAAACTGGGTACAGATTTCAATGCTTAATGGGTCCGAGAAACCTAACTTCCCAGAGCTTGGCAGCTGCAAAAAAAGAGTCATTGTTTCACAATCCTTTGAGATAAATATAAGTGTAGACCTCTTTTTTAAACCTTAGTCAGATTGTTAGATACCTGTTGGAATGAAGGAAACAAAAATAAAATATTTTTGCATGTCTACAAATATCATAAGAAGACAGAGACCATTTCGTTATTGATAAACTTTTTGACTCTTTGTGCTTCATACTTTCAGACTATATTTAAATCCGTTCCTCTGTTATTTCCAAGGTTTCCTATGTCTCCTCTGTTTCTCATCTAATGGAATCAAAGGCTCTTGCCAGATTTCTGACTCACTGAAAAGCCTTTCACACATGCTGCCATGTAGTTAAGAACCTGCATTGTGTAACTTTGAGAGACTGCATTGTGTTAAGAATGCTCTGTTTATTAGAAGGTCTTGTACAAGTTTGGATCTAATCATCTGGATGACTTGTTGACACTATAAATTTGGATGAAATTTGAGGTTTACTGTAGCCAGTTACTTTGCCATGCCAACAGTACAGGCTCCCTTTCTTTATCTCATTTCCCTAAAATCTGGGTATCTCTGTCCAACAAAACTAGGGGAACTGAAATATGTATATTATTTCAAATGGAAATTTACACTGTTGCTGGTTTCACAGCATGATCAAGACATAATTTAGTCATACTAGCATTTTTATATTACTTATCTAATTGGCTGTGCTTTCACTTTGGATTCTAGGCTGCAAATCTCCAGCATAATTCTCTTGGAATTTGCCTAGCAGCCAGAGCAAAGTAAAGGGATTTAACTCTGAAGTTTCCTTTCAGTCTTTTCTCACTAACTGTTTAAGTTTGGATGAATTGCATACTCTTCAGTTTTAATAAATGTCTAACTATCTTTGGAACTACTTCTTTTAGTTCCCATCATAAAGCATGTTTTATTTGAATCACTAGCACTGAGTGCTAGATCACTGATACTTCTTTTCTATTGTCTTCTTATTCTAGTTCTGCTCTTCGGAAAAAGGCATTTCACTAAGTATTCATGGCTCATGATTTGATGAACTTCAATCAATATCAAATATGGATTTAAAAAGTCTTTATTTGTTATATTATATATAAAAACTTTTTTTTAAAAAAATTGAACTACTGTTTTAAAACTTTCTAGTCTTGCATACAGTGCATCAGAGTTTAAACATTTCCTTTTTCTCACTACCTCAAAACTATACGCAGAAACAAAGTGAGTCAAAGTGTGAGTCAAAGAAAATGAAGGAAATATGTCTCCTCTGAAGGTAAACTCATCTTTCCATGTATTTAACTCTGAGATAACAAACACAGACACTACTTTGATTCCAGCTAGGATTTTTTAATGTCAAAAAGCAATTTATTGTATTTCCTTTTGCTCATAGAGAAATGAAGGAATAATAAAAAATGAAGGTCATTGCATTTAAATCTGTTAATAGAAAAGCTTAAACAGATACTAATTTCAAAAAATATTGCATATCTTGTAGGTAAAAGGCAGTCCTTACAACATTTTTATTTCAGTAAGACCTCAAGACAGCAGTTTGCTGATCTTCTACTTAAGGTGTAATTTTAACTAGTGAGAACTCTGCTTTTTACATAAGTTATTTAGAAAAGGTTAACTTCTGGCTGGTCAGTGAGGTAAATGAAGGTAAACCTTATGAGACAAACAATCAGATTCTCAATTAAACACAAGATTTATATGGAAAAAAATATCATTCAGATTGGATAAATAAATAACTTAATCCTGATGGTTCTGACTGTAAGATGCTGTTGTGAATCCTCCAAGCATGGTGCCCACCAACTTGCCTTTTTGTTTCCTGGAAGAAAACCACCTACAAAAGATGAGTGCAAGCGATGTTTTAGGTCACATTTTAGCTAACCATTACCATCTTTTTAGGTGGCAATATCCAGAGGAAATGTCTCAAAGGTTCTGAAAAATCCAGGCAGTATTTTGCCACTGAGTCATTTTTTTATGGAAAGACTTTATTCAGGTAGTATTGTAAACTTCAGCATGAAAAGCTTTGCTGTTATAATCACACGTTTATTCTCCACATCTGTCCCTTTACATCTAGATGATTCTGACTGAATATTGTATGGCTGCAATTTTCCTGAAATAATCTGTTACTTACATCAAAATCAAGGTAACTCATAAATTTTTATTTTTTCTTAGCAACTGTTGTTTCTGTTGGGACAATAGTCTTCATAAATGTATTGTTTTGAAAATACACATCTGTTTTTTTCCTTTGTAACTGTGCTCACATTTTTTGCATGGTAAACATAATGTAACAGGTTCAAAACACAGTCACCTCATAACTTTAAATCCTTTATCGTATGTATGCTCTAAGGATATGGCATGAAAACAAAGTTATTTTTTAGGATCTTCATTTTTGACATGTTTTTTAAGCAATTTTTTTTTTCTGTAAATGAGATAAGAAGCTCCCTGTTCATTTCCATATGAATGAGGTTCACAGAATTGTGTTGGCGTCAGTTCTGCTTTATCAGGTACCTGCATTTTATTATTTCATTGGATCCCTCCAACTGATGTCATTGATGTCATGTGAAATGCTAAAAGATTTCATGATAGAACGACCATGCATTTCTAACACTTGTCCGATTACATTTTTTTATGTTAGGATTGATTGATCCAGAAATCATGAGAGAAAATTTCATATGAATGCAAGGCTAGATTCATTTCTCCTAAGTCAGATGACCAAAGGGGAATAAATCAGCTCCTAACTGCTTTTTGTTGTGTTGCTGCTTCCTCAGGCCAAACAGCCTGTTTTCTTCTATAGCCACTGCATTGATGGAATTTCACCCTGAATGATGCATCTGGCTTTTTGCCTGACTTGTGCAGATGGTGGTTGAAGGCCAGCAAACTGGTTTTGTGAGTGCCAATGTTTTTCTCTCCTCCTTTAGCCAAGGCTATTGCAAGGGATGACACAGGTCTCACCCAGTGTCTTTGTTATTTCACACTGGACATCAAAAAAGTCAAGTCACTTGCTACTCGCCGAAGTCTGTTACTAGATGACTAGACACTGACAAAGTTAAATGAGCACTGCACTTTGACACTATCAGCTGCAAAGTGGATCTCTAGGCCCATAGGAGGATTGGGAAATCACAGAGCTAATTAAAATAGAAAGACCATCCATTACAAGAACTGTTGGCCAGAATGCCCAGAGAATGTTTAAAAGGTCCTAGGGAAAAAAAATAAAATCCCTCTTTTTTCTCACTACCTCTTCTGCTTCTCTAATTTCAGTACCTATTAACTCCAAGGTCAAGATAAGCTGGAGGAGGCCAGGGCTGAGCATAAGAGGGTGAGAATTTCAGTCTGAGAATGTCCATTGCTAGCTACTTATGTGGATCTGAGATTCAGCAAGAATTAAGAGCTGTTGAGCATTCAGAGAGTTTTAGGATTTTGACAGCTGCCCTTAGGGAGATTAATCATGCCTGGGACATTAGCAAGGGATAGGTGTCTAATTTGGGCAGAGGTGTGAGGATTCTGCAGCTGAGCAAAGTGGGCAGTTTAAACAGCTCTGGACTTTCACTTGCCTGTGTTTAGATGAAAAGCAGATTCTGATGTCGACTGAAGGTTGAGGATCAGCAGGATGAATTGTGGATTCATACTTAATCATTTAAAACCTCCAGATGGCTAATTTATGGTAGATGAATTCAGACTTTAGAGGGCAATCACATCACCTTATTTTAGGTATATAAATTAGGTGCCAAAATTAGAAATCTGGTCTTTCTGTGTTTCCTCTGTGGCCAACAGAGACACTAGTCTTCTATAAGATGAATAAAAATCAGACTTGTACTCTGAACTAACAAAGTGAGCTGTTCTCTGCAGACTTTAGATGATGTGTTGATATTTATTCCTCTATCTAAGGTGATTGGATGCCTATAGACTATATGAAATCACTCTTTCTCCAAATTGAAAATGCTTGCATATGTATGAGCATAGCCTTGAGATCGAGATTGCAGAAGGCCATAAATTAATCCATTTCTTCAGAGGTTGGTCTGAACATGCATGATTGTAGTGTGTAATCCAGCAGAAATGAGTATTTAATTTTGGAATGTATTAGACACAGGGAAACTTGCTTGGCAAGCTCTGGAAAGATTTCCAGAAGAGGAAACAGTTAATAAACATCAGGTAAAATGCATCAATTCATTGGTACAATGCAAGTAGTTCTGTTTTTCTTTTAGGTGTACAGGCTAAAGCTGCCTACAGGCAGGTTTTTTTGACATGCATAACATTCATGAAATAGATAAAACAGATGAATACTGACCTTGTAAGAATGAAACAGGGAAATACTAACATAAGGATGTCCTACATCCATTTAATTTTGATTTCTACTGGAGTAGATGCTGATGGAAAAAAAAAAAAAACAAACCACCTTATGTGCCCTGCCCATGTACCTACTCAACATCCTGCATGTACTTTACTGGGGAAAATATATGGTTGTTAAAGCCCATGAAAGGAAAATAAAAATCATTAGTTTTAGAGTATGAAAGTATCAAGGGAGTATAGGATTGCATTACATAAAGTACAATTCTTTCAGTGGGATTTTCACTTACACTTCCAAAAATCTGAATGGTAATAATGATCGATTCACACCTTTGGTTTCAGCTTTTGGGGAAGGAAACTGATTTCCTTCATCCTGTCCTGAAGAAGTCTGGTGAGTGACCTTTCTCCCTGAAGTGTCTCCAGCAGCATAAGGACCTGGAAGCAGAAGCTAAACCAGCATTTAGATTCTTTCTGAAATCAGCATCAGGATCTTCATGTTGCCTAACTGCCTGTCCCCTGTCAGAGACTGAACTAGATATTGTATACTGCCAGCGTGGCAGGAAATGTCTGATAAATAGTATGTACAACTTCCAGTGACATCAGAAGAATGAAGAGGTAGGACTCAATCTCGTGACCTCTGAACGCACATTAACCTGAAGTGGAGCTTTCATCGTCAATTGATTGATGTGATTATTTATCCATTTGTTTACTCCAGCTTCAGTTTCTGCTTGAAAATATGGCACAATGTGTAAGGTCACTATCAAAAGATCAACTTTCGAGATCAACTTTCGAAAGGGTGAATGAGGTCTCACTACTGCCTCAACAAATTAAATCTAATATTTGTATTATGTATGAAGACATAATGTGAAGCTAATAAGAAATTTCCACTTCACGTTATTAATTTTTTACTATGAGGGTGGTGAGGCACAGGAACGGGTTGCCCACATAAGTTGTAGATACCCCATCCCTGGAGGTATTCAAGGCTGGATAGGGCTTTGAGCAACCTGCTCTAGTGAGAGGTGTCCCTGCCCATGGCAGGGGCTATTGGAACTTGATCTTTAAGATCCCTTCCAACTGAAACCATTCTATGATTCTATGATTATGACCACACACTTAAGGTGATGAAGCAGCATTTGTGAAGCTGATCTGAAGACTTCACACAGTGAATGTATCAGTGTTGTGAAGACACACTGCTTTATCATTATACCAGTGATTTTATTTGAATAATTATGGTCTTTCTGTGTAGTTTATAGTAACAAGGACAATAGTAATGTCAGTCCTTACAGCTAATGCATCTAATGGCTTATATTTCCAGTTTTGTTCTCAGCTGTAGCCACCTGATCAGTCACATTACCAAGACAGATACTGTGGTCATTCATCTAACTTGCATTCTAAAGCAAAGGCAAACATCTGCAAAACTCAGTTTGTGGGCAGATTATACCAAAGAGGTCCAGCAGTGAATGGTGGTGTACTGCCATATAATGTTGAGTGATGCCATAAGGAATACATATACCTTTCAAGGAAAGTAATAGCAAACTCAAAATGAGTAAATATCTTGGGATGAAAGTAATTTAACATAGAGATGTAAACAACATCTTGATTTCTTACAGAAAAAAATCTCTATAACAAAATGATTCATCCATGAAGCATGACTATGATTTAGGCACCGATCTTCAAACTTTCACCTACAAGATACTATAACTCCATGCAACTCAAGTCACTATTCATTTTTTCAGCCTTCCAAAGTGCAGTAATAAGCATTCTCACAGTATGTATAATTGTCTTTTTATAGTTATAAAACCGCAGCAATGGAAGTTGACAGCTTGTGCTGGTTAAATGGAACCCTGCAGTGCTGTTTCCCAATAACACAGAAGATTATGTATGGCACCTGCACAACCCTGGGATTATGAAAGGCCAGGATAAGAAAAGACAAAGAAAACCTTGGGGAAAAGAGGATAATCTATATTTAGTCGGTTTGTGCCAAGAGTAACGGAAACTCTGCTGGGAAAGAGCAGAATAGGGCAGATCTTTTCTGAAATACTTTACAACTATCCATACTATTCTCTAGAAAGCAGGCTTGCCCACAAGAGGAAAAATGTAAAAAAATTTCTTAACCACATCCGTTCTTGAACTTTTTTCCTTTTCTTGCTGGTGATATACAGCAAGATACCTAATTCAAAGTCTCAAAATATCTAATCTCTAGCAGGCACACATAACATGGAAATTTTTAGCTTTGAACACCAGCTTAGTCACTCATTAGATGAATGGCTCACATTTCACTACTAAGCAGGTATTACAATACAAAAGGCAAGCTCAACTGGTTTGCAACTTGATTCTAATTTAGCTATTGTTCTACAGTTTCAGCTTTGATTTCAAGTTCTGTTCAACACAAACTAGCTTATTCAATTGCCTTTATAGGCTGATCAGAGTGGGATCTATTGTATTCAGGAGTTTTGCACTTTCATTTATCACCTGTAGTAATTCATTCCTACAATTTTCTAGAAGAGAATGTTTATAAACTTAATTTCATTCCAGCAACACAGTATCACTGATAATTAACCCCTGGACACAGGTTAGCAGCAGTTTTCAGACATGTCACAGCTTCCTATCAGAAATATACACAGCTTCAATTAACATCTTGTATTAAGAGCCAATTAACACAAAGGCCTTCAAAGCTTGCTCACAGCTCTGAAACTGTGTTAAAGACCACATGTTGAACAGTTAACAGCCTAAATCTACTCTATTAAAACTTTACAGCCATATCTAAACCATATAAAGGAACCATCACAGTACCTGCCTTGCAACTGTATTAAATGCTCTTGAAGTTTTAAAAATTAAGTTTGCAGTTTTGTAAACATCAGCCTGATGATGACAAACAGTACACGACAGTCAATGAGGAAAGCATTTGCAGAATGTTCTCTCTAAACTACATCTGGATATTCCGGCATCAACACAAAGTCACATGAGTATTTTTGGATTCTTTCAGAAATCCTGAAGTGCCTGCATAATTCAGATCGTCTGTTACCTTATGGCATCTGCTACACCACTGGATCTCAAAAAACTGTATAATAACATCTGATGATTTCCATATTAAGCACAATATTTAAAGAATGGTTTGGGTAGAAAGGGACCTTAAAAAAAAAAAAAAAAACACAACACACTTTAGGGACACCTCCCACTAAAGCAGGTTGCTCAAAGCCCCATCCAGCCTGGCTTTGGACACTTCCAGGGATGGTGCATCCACAACTTCTCTGGACAACTTGTTCCAGTGCCTCACCACCCTCACTATAAGGAATTTCTTCCTGATACCTAATCTAAATATCCCCTCTTCCAGTTTAAAACTGTTATCCTTCATCCTATTGCTGCACTCCCTGATAAAGAGTCCCTCCCCGTCTCTCCTGTAGGTGCCCTTTAGGTACTGGAAGGCTGCTATAAGGTCTCCCCAGAGCCTTCTCCAGACTGTACATCCCCAACTCACTCAGCCTGTCTTCATAGGAGAGGTTCTCCAGCCCTCTGATCATCATCATGGCCTTCCTCTGAACCCTCTCCAACAGATCCATGTCCTTGTTATGTTGGAGATCCCAGAATTGGATGCAGTAATACCAGTGGGGTCTTGACAGCCCTTCAATAAGGTCTAAATAGCTTCACAAGTCAAAAAATTATATGAGAAAGCTACCTCATTACACCAACAGGTCAGAGCTAAACATACATTCTGCTTCTGGCATGGCATAAATGAAGCTTCCACTACTCATGAGCAAGTGGTGTAAATACACATACAACATGGGGTTTTCATTATTTCAGGAAAGGCAGTTAACTGCCCACTGGCAATTTAGATCTTTGGATAGCTAACTCTACACACCGGAAATTTGCTGAGAAATACCAAAAGAAAAGACAAAGAGCATATGCTAAATATGCCTCTGAACAAAAATGCTACCATCTTTAACATATTCCAAATTTTCAATACATGACAAGCTCTCCTCCAAGCTCCCTGACCAAAGACCCCTTTTGGGTAACAGTGATATACACAAGCAGAAATGGGTACACTGAGAACAGCAGATCCTCCATCCAAACCTGAAGAGTTGAACACTTACCACACTGAAAGTAAAGTACTGACATAAGTATAACCTTCATATTTGTCCTGTATGCTTAACGCAAGCCTGCTTTTATCAACTGTGTCAGCTGATTACATCTACATACCAATCTTGTCCCTCCTATAAACCTGTACGTAGTTCTGAGTCCAGAAGGAGATTCTGCTTTGTGCTTCAAGCTCCTGCAATTTCTGACACTTGCAGGACACTTGTGCCAGAACACGATTTTCTGCAGATCTACAGCTGGACCTTCTGACGTTATTGCAAGTCAGAAGTCTAGGTACTCTGGCCTTTCTGGACTCCCACCCCTATATAGAACACGGGACAGTGCAGACATGTCACACCTATCTCACCCAGCACGACTCTGGAGA
>JAOXNG010000001.1:205797197-205827746 GCA_028566535.1 Scolopax minor
CACCACTGTCTCTGTCCCCAGGCTTTGGGAGCTCGGCCTCCCCCTGCCCCACACACCGGGGTCCTGTGGATAGTCCGGAGGGAGAACATGCTGGTGTCACCGTCGTCAGCGATGGAGACACCAGGGAGGTCCATCTTCAGTGGATGCATTTACACCTTTACAAATTCTGGCACTTTTTATGTGTGTGCGGGAAGATTACCTGAAGCACATTTGGCAGTTTTGCAGAGTTCTAATATGTGCTACTTGTATATGCAAGCAATTTTCTAACAACATAAGGTAGGTAGAAGGAAACCTATAGAAGTACTTTTGTTTTCCATTCTGGTCAATTTTAATAGCCTGTAGAGATCTACAGATTTTTTTTTTTTTTAAAATCAGATCTACATTTTTTTTTAGCAGACAAAATACAACTTTATAAACCAAAAAGCAATCCCAAACAGCCATAATATGCTGTTGCTAACTTTCTGTAGGGTCTCTGACATATCCCAACCTGTAATGCACAGGATTAGAAGTTTATAATACTTCTTGCTTACTGAGGTTCACAGTTCATTGGAAAAAAAATTACAAGTCTAATTCTGTGCTTGTTTAAAAATAGCACAAATAATAAGAAGCTATTATAGTATGTGACAAGAAAGTACATCAATTGCATTCACTAATCTGTTATGCCTCAGAACATGTGCCTTACACAAAGAAAACCTTTCATTCCTGTGGATCTGATTCTCCAGTGCATGACACCCATTTTAATCTAAGGTAATTTCATCTATTTTAATAGCATTATACTCTGATAACACTGGTGTGATGGAGTAGAGAATTAGCCCCATTTATATACGGTAGCTTACAGCCCTTCCTGCAAAACAGGCAGAACAGTTAGAATTTAATCAGTTTTCTATTGCTCATGTTCTGCAGTCAGACGTGGGAAATCATGTACCTGTTTGACTCATGCTCTGAGATACTCTCCTTGGCCTCTTTTTAAGGCTCTTCACCTTCCCTGAGCACTGTGGTAGCACAGTGGCTCTGCTTGGAGCATGGACTCAGCCTGACAGCCTGCACCTGCATGGTCCCTCATAGAATCAGAATGATTTGAGTTGGAAGGGAGATCATCTAGTTCCAACTCCCTGCCATGGGCAGGGACACCTCCCACTAGAGCAAGTATCTCAAAGCTCCATCCAGCCTGGCCTTGAACACTTCCAGGGAAGGGCCATCCACAGGTTCTCTGGGCAACCTCTTCCAGTACCTCACCACCCTCATAGTGAAAAAAAGGGACTCTGGATGTCCTTGAGAACCCGCTGGTGCAAAGTGACTTTGCTGGGATGGCTTCCCTGGTGTTTGGCTAATAAACGATAACGGCAAATTAAATAATGAACAGTAACAGATATCAAAGCAAAGTATTGTTACTGAACCTCCTTGCTTCCCATAGTCGTTGCTGGGAGCAGTGAGCAAAGAAAAAATCAGCGCAGCATACAATGCACTGCCCTCCCAGCCTTCAGCAGCCAGCACCACTCTTCAAACTTGGTTTACTGGAAACAAAGAAGTGTGTTTATTAAATAATAAAAGAATATAAGTGTTTTGCTATTACTGAGAACTCGATTAATTGTGGCAGAGAGTAAAATAGATTCTTAGCAAAGGAAAGGCAGCATAACAGGTTTCTGTGGCAGGCCATAGGTCTGCTGAAGAGAAAACATGTCTGAAGGACAACAGCGACATAGTGATGTCACTGAATATAGCGATATTTTCTTTCTATGAAAATACTTTATCCTCCAAAATCAATATTGTGTGTAGTTCTACTAAATCAGATAAACAGGTTACATGCTAGCCTCCTAAGTACAGATTATAATTAAGTTTCCTCTGAGCTTTCATGAATTCATAATCAAAAGACAGCAATAATTTATTTGGCATAGAAAACAAAATGACAAGATACCCAGAGAGACGCCTAGACAATTGCTCAGTTTCTTACTGCTGGGAACCTAGTACTTGATAAATGAATTAGTAAAATATTCAAAATGGCTCTGTGTGTGATCACAGAGTGGAGCTGTCTGAAATGACTTATGCTGGCTGATAGCTCCTAACAGCTATGAAAATACAGCTCTTCGGGTTAGATTTACTAACATTTTGTATCAGCTCAGGAGCCAAAAATAGCACTAATAACTTAAGCACTGGTGATTACACTGGTACAAAATAAATGCACAATTTAAGAAGTTAAATCAAATTGGTATCTTTTTGAAAGCACTGGGAACATCCAACAACTTTGATAGATTTTTTTTTTATTATTATTTTTAAAAAGACTCTCTGCATACTGTGCTTCAAAATAATCCCTCAGGTATCTTCAGGCAATTGCCTATGTTTCTGGTAGGTACTTATCCTCACAAAAGAATAGAAAGACTGCTGATGAACCATTTCATTTCTAACTTGCATCCCAAATTTCCTTCTTGTTTTTGTTAAGAAAGTTTTGATTCTGGCATTCAAATTTATGTTTAAGTAACAGTGAAGACTACAGTCTGTGTGGCCTTGGTACTAGCAAATCCACTTCTAAAAGCCGATAGTGTTTCTGTTTTCCCGGGGTACAGAAAGGTACAGTTTAAAATATTTAAAAGTGCATAAGCAACTTTTGGGACAGCTGGTGTACTAAACTCATCACAATTCCGAAAACTAGACCAAAACTAATAGCGTAATTGGCACAAAGGTGGTATTATTAGAAACACAGGAACAGAAACAGGATCTTAGGTCACTGAGTCAGTCCTGCCTGCTCTTATTGAGGATAATCGCCTCAGACAGCCTGGCTAATACATCTAGCAAGCTGTTCTTCAAAATTCCTTCATGTTTTTGTCTCTAATACTACTATCATTCATAAACCTCTATAATTATCTGCCTACATTTACTTATATCCATGTTACGCCTAGGTATTCACACACTGATTTTGTTCTGTAGACTGTGTAGCTCTTCCTCCTCCTGCTGTTCATTCTCCAGAAACATTTTCAAGGAAGAAGTTTATCATCTTTTGAAGTTTCATTTTATGGGTATAATCAAACAAAGCTCTTTCATTCTTATCCCATCTATTGACCTCTTTAGAACGCCTCCACTACTTTTTCAGTTTGAATTAATATTTTCTGACCATAATAGCTTGGGATGGTACTGGGATCTCAGTTTCTTGAAGAATTGTATGAATAATCTCAATACTCTACAGGAAAAAACTCGGTGTTTATTGCCATCATATAATTATTTAGCAAATTTACTTTTTCCTCCTCTTTGTTTCCAGACAATAATCTCACAGTTTATACCAATGTGCATGAACTTCCTTACTATATTATTTTTTCCCCTCCTTTTTCTAGTCTTGGACTTCACATGCATCTTTTGATGTGACATTCTGACTGTCCTATATAATAATAATGCACAATGGAATTGAGTCATGGGAAAATTTCATTAGCAAACTTAACTTTTAATTTTGCTGAATGGTACGTGTCTATTTCTTTTAATACGCCTTGCAAAGATGAATGCAGCTCACGTTTTGACAATTCTCTCTTCACCTCTATATTTCTTACTATCTAGGATATAATCTTCTTTATTGATGACACTTTTTATTTTCCATGATTTGTAAGCACCTTACTTATTTGCCACCATTTTTTTGACTGATTAGCCATCCATTTAGGAATGAACTCCTTTCCACCATTTCCTCCTCTTTTTTATGGAAAGATTCTTGACAGTCCTTTGACCATGAAAAAAATTGCAATGTCTTTGGCTTCTACAAATCTAGTCTTCTTCCAGTTCACTGCTCAGCAAGTCTCAAAAGCAAGATCCTCTATTGTAGACATCATTTGTAACTGAAACCAAATCACAAACACCTGAAAAAGTCAATAGCGTTCTGTGATTTCCTGGAAAACTTTGTTGTTTATCATCTCCAGGGACAGTAACACAGTCATTGCAGTTATTTCTGAAAAAAAAAATCTGGCAAAAAATAAAGAATACCTAATGATACTCTTTCTGTAGTGTTTACCTTCCTAATAACATGAGGAAGATCTCTGTCCTTATCAAAATCCAAGACTATAGTAGCTCGAGTTCTTCCTTTTTTGTTTCACAGGCTCTGTGGAGCAGTATACAAATCACTTCAAATCTCTGATGAAAATTAACTTAATCCTTTTCTTAACCACTTCAGCAGCCCTGTTACAGTCTTGACTTATATTAATTTTTTGCTTCATTTCAGGTATCTATTCTCACTTATGGTGCTCCTTTATCTATTACAATAGCAGCTGCACTTGTCTATTTTTCAAAAATAGAAATATCACATCTCTCAAACTTCTTTTTTTATCCCGACTTTAAAGCTTTTTTAATGGGTCTCAATGGCCTTATAGAGTCAGCGATCTCTTGAGATATGATGCTGAAGAAAGCATATTCTTTTCATGAACACCTCTAGCTAGCTGAATATCCCTGAACTGACTTCATTTAATCAACTAATTAGTCATGTCTTCATCTTTATTATCTTGTCCTCTCGTTTTCTTTCTCAGTGATCTGAAAATAACCAATGCTGGTGGTCAGCTGTGCCTTAACATTGCCAGGCATCTTCTGTGGATGCCAGTCATCCTCAAGATAGGATGCTTCTTGATGAATGACAAGTGTCATTCTCATTGATGAATGAGAAATTATAGAAATAGAATTGCCAAAAGATCTGAAGCACATACCAGAAACTTCAAATGAAGACATTGATAATTATACCAGGTCAGGATAGCAAAGCTTCCCAGGTGAAATTTCCATTGTACTAAAGATGGAATACAGAACTTGCAAAAGATCAGCTAGAAACCAGTGAAAGGACTAGAAGCAAGGCCTTCAACTGAAATGTTGTGAATGTGGTGTGAATAAAAACTGTTGTGGTGTTCTGGTTTCCAACGGGAAACAAAAGTCAGTGAAGATAGTAATATTTAAGACAAGCAAGTCTTTGAAACAATTTTTACTTCTACCAAAATTCTCATGCTTGTAAGATAATTTTATGATTTAAAAATAGAATCATACAAGTTATTTCTCTGATATTCAGCAATTGCTTTCTTCATTTTCAATAGTAGTAAACAAAGTTTGGAAAGCAAAACAGATTTCCAATATTGCAATAATAAAAGTCTGTTGCCATTTAGAGATACTCAGAATGCTCATATAAAAAAAAAAAAATTTCTTAGTACAAAATAAGTTTTTTATCTCATCTTTTTAAGTTTATAAAATATCACATCATTAAAGAATCAATTAAAGGATCACTTTTGTTTGCTTTGTGCTATAAATTGGAATAAACAGCTGTTGAGATTGATAAATAACCAAAACAAAGATGAAACATTGAATCAGCCTCAAAATCTTTTTGTTAACATAGAATAGCAGATTAGTCCTACCATACATTATAAACTAGCAGGGAAGAAAAGAAGCTGTGCTGGATTCTGATTTCATTTCTACAGAACAGTATTCATCTGAATTAATGTATCCATTTAATCCAAACTAGATATGAAGATTTCCATTCACTAATTTTAGCGAATGGAGAGAGGCTCTTTGAGCAGATGATTTATCCACCCTTTCATAAACACCCATAATTAGACAAATCATCCATTTGGAGATACCTATCTCCCTCATCGATTTGAGAGAGCCCAGACAGCTAGGTTAAAAGAGACACACACTTAAAATGGATGATGATGGCGTGATGTTCATGCGCTCCTTTCACTCCAAGCATGTGAATTAATTCCTACGCCATGGATATCAAGAGACTTTAGTAGCAACTGACCATCACTATACTTGCACCTTCTTCAAGGCAGAACTTTATTACTGTATGTAAAATAAACTTAAATATCAAGTAATCTTTACCTCTCTGTCTTCCTGAGTTGCTTTTTGTACTGATTTGCTTCCTTGGAAATTGACTCTCTCAGAAGGCACTGCAGGGGCTTTTCTTCCTGAAGAAGGCTCATGTAGCCTGGCAGCTCTAGCTCCTGTCCTGGTCACTCAGAGGTCAGTAAATGTTCAACATGATACTTGCAGAATGCAGCACAGTGAAGACATGAATATATCCATTGTCTTTTCATCTCTGAAACAATTGCATAAATTGTTATTCCTCACAATTTTCCAGTCTACTCATTCTCTCTGAACTGGTGGGTAGATCCAAACCAGAGCCCAAAACCATCTCCCCTTTGGTCAGCATTATACAGACACATAAGGATAAAGGCAGTGCCAGAGATTTGTTCTTTCACAGAGATTGTTCCTGATTATCTCCTGAAGCTGTGATAGCTGCAGTTTTTAAAAGGTAGATGCTAAATATATACAATGAGGGAAGGCTGAGGAAGGTGTAAGCATGAAGTGAGGGTGCCCTTTCCTAATCTTTTCTCTGTAATCTGAGTCAGTTAATCCCAGCAAATGATTTGAACTGCTGTACAGAAGATGGTTGAACACCTTCATTTTTTAGTAGAATCTTAGAGAAAGTCTGTAGCGAGCATTAACTATGAGGGTCAATATATTCAGGTACCCTGATCTGCCATGTCTCTGGGAGTGATCATAGACTTCTGCTATATGTCTGAATTTTTCTTGAAATTGAGCATACAGCACACATTTCACCTCCTTCCTACTCACCTCCAGTCACCAACATATTGTCACACTCAGAATATTTATTAAAGATTGTGACAGTCCATAGAAGTGTACAAAACAAAAAAGAAGGAATTCATATCTTTAAAACCATTTGAGATCCATATCAGAAAGAAACTAAGACAAATTATTAACAATTAATGGAATCCATTTTCTATCAAGGATTTTGGGGGATTTTTCTGTTTAGTATTGGCCCAATGCAAATCTCCAGTGAAGATATACTGTATTTGAATAAAAAGGAGACTTGAAAAAAGATAAAGTCCAGAGTAAATCAAAGTCTGTGGAAGTTTCGACATAGCAGATTCACATCAGAGATTTATTCTGGTCTAGCTCCTTCTAAATCCATCACTGTACTGAGCCTGGAAATACCATATTGTCTAGAAAACTCACTGGGAAATTGAAAGCTTCTCAGCTGTCTATTAGTGCATTTGAACTTATCTCTGTGAAACTACAATTCTTTATATCAATGACTGATCAGCAACAAACATCTTAACATAATTCTTCAGTCTCCACTTAGACACAAAAGAGACAGTTGCAAATTGCTGTATTGTTGTTTTTTAGGTCATAAAAATTAAATATTACAGGGGAAACTTGGAACATGTTGCAGATGACTGCAGTTGCTCATGGCAGGCAATGGGCTTGTTCTAATTTTGACATAGGAAATAAATCTCTCAGAAGTATGATGGTGTTAAATGGAGAGATAAATATTTGTCAGCAAAAGTCAGAAATTTGCTTGTTAAAGTATTTAAGTAAAGAAAATTTGAAAATGAAGGATCCAGCTCTGACAGCTAGGTCTTGCCCCTCTCTCATTAATGACATATAGGTAGATGAGTGCTTTTTCTCTGTGATAAAGAAAATGGATGAAAGATTTTACAGGCAGCAGGAAAGAAAGAAAAGCTCAGGGCAGAGAGGATATAGGTCATGATTGCAGAGAAGTCACAGACTGAAGTTTAACTAGAAAAGAATTCTTTACTGCTGTTGGCACTATGCAGTGTAATTATTGTCCTCTTCAAGTTAAGTTAAATGACCCAGATTAGGCTAAGGAAAGGCTACTCAACAGCCCAAAGGGCTGTCCTACAAATTCTGCACCACAAGTGATGTTCATCTAATAAACTGGCAGAAAACTTGTAAGGTTTTTATGAGTGCAGCAATAAGTCAAAGGTAAGAATGGGACTGAAACCTTTTTCAGAAGCAGTTGTCCATTAACTTAATCACCTGTCAAATCCCACATGAAACTGCAGAGTAACACAATGCAATATCTTAAGCTGATACTACTGCAGGAAAGATACCTGGAAGGGCTGTCATTTTAAAGGTGCAGGGTAGAGGTGAAGATATGCAGATACATGGGTCTGTCAGCAAGATTTCACATCCAGAATGCTGGCTGGGAAGCACATGGTAGTGCTTTCAAGGAACTAGTGACATACTAAGTGAAGTTATGGTATCAAACAGATACTGCCAGAACATACATGGTGAATTTTAGCTTCCTTATTCTCTATCAATGTTTTTTTCTACTTCTAGTCACTCCATAGATATTTCCCAAGATAACTTAGCAAACCAAGAGTCAGCAGGCTCAAATTGCAAGGCTGAGGTTTGCACTGTCAAGGGAAAATTTAGCAGTTTCAAAATCTAAAATGTTCAAAATCAATATTATCTACATGAAACTCACAGGTGAGCCCCTTTTAGGCTGGAGCTTCAAAGGACATCCAAAGGACATCCAACGTCTCTGGTATTTGGTGAGAGGCAATTACCAGTCTTCCTGGGACTTCCTGATTTGGCAGAGATAACTTACTACCCTCTAACGTTAGTGCTCTGAAATGCTCAGTGTATCCTGCAGCAACTTCAAAAGGTATTTTAATTCTACATGTGGAGTAAGAGATTTCTGTGGACTTTACTTCCCTTCCCTACTACAGTGTCAAAACTGCACAGGAAGAAAATGACTGCTTGTTAAGCTGCATAGACATCCCTGTTTAATAAGGATGAGCGAATACATGGCACTGAAAGAGCAGTCTTGGATTTGACAACAGGGGAACGTTTGCCACTCACCAGCAAATCTTCTCTGGCTCCGCACTGCTTTAAAGGCAATGATTACAGCTTCTGCAAGCAAGAGGGGAGAGACATTTGAAGCATGAAGTAATTGTATAATGACAACTTGAAATCTGATCTCCAAATCCTCCATCATTTCTACCCTATCCTCATTTTTGTGGTGCTAAGAGGTTTATCTGCTAAAGCTGCGTGCGGGAATTCGCCTGAGTGACTCCCACTGAACTGAAAAACTTGTGTTCTGCTTTGGTAACTCAGAGATCAGCCTGCTAATGGACAAGCATCCTGGACTTTCTAAGGGTTATGGAGGTCATTTAAACATACTGGGTACAAGTAGATGTACCAGCCTGAGTACACAGTTACATGGGAAGTAGCACAATACTGCTTGAGTTGGGACTTTCCTGGAATTGCATGCCTGTTTAGGAGCTTTAATATGAAATAGCATCCTACAAAATGATCTTATTTATTAATTTAATGGTGTAACAGAGTACTTACATTCCTTAGTTAATCTTAGTTAATTCCTTAGTTAATCAGAGCAAATACTAACGTTAAATAGCATACTCCAGTTCAGAGATCTTTAGTAGCAATTTTTAACTAGATCATCATTGTGCCTATTTTGGGATTCTCCATGGCAGGTACAGTGAGGACAGACAATGGAAAGATAATCCATCCTTCTGCCAATGGGTGAACTAGAGCCCGAATAGATATACACCAAAAATGAAAGAAGAGCGATGAGTGTACAGGTTAAATTTTACCTTTGTTGAGATTAGGATTACTTTTTTTCTGCCTATTCAAAATACCAGTTTCTGAAGTATGTTTAGTTTCACGTCTCCACCCTTGGAAATCTTCCCCCCAGTATCTCTTCAGTAGAGAGTTCAGCTGAGCAGTACAAAATTCCCTGCATTTTCTTCTTGTCCAGGCTGTTGTTACCTCTCTTTGCCTGTTTATAAGCAGGTATTTCTTATGCTTCCTGCTGTTCTAACCAAAGCATTGCTGAAACTAAGAGGAAAACAGTCGCAGTGAGGTTTTTGGAATCTCTATTGTTGTTTGCAATAAAAGAGCTCAGCATTCGAGGTA
The DNA here is from genome assembly GCA_028566535.1 of Scolopax minor. Taxonomy (NCBI): domain Eukaryota; kingdom Metazoa; phylum Chordata; class Aves; order Charadriiformes; family Scolopacidae; genus Scolopax; species Scolopax minor. The sequence goes on from JAOXNG010000001.1 coordinate 205,806,903, forward strand.
CTAATTGTGTCTTTAGAAAAGAGTCTAACCAATTATGCATATTTCAATGTGGCGCGTGTGAAGCCTCGGGAGCCAAGACTGTAGGGGTTTTATCTCTTCTTTCCAGCAACTCAGAAGAATAGAGGATCAAAACTCAGTGCTTTATCTAAATGTAACTCAGATAGTGAATTCAATGTAATGTCATCTGGTAAAGGCCAACTATTTGCCTAACTCGGGATGTGGAGCCTGAGGGAGCAATGGAAGTGAGATGAGAATGTATAGTCAATCAAAATGCATATTAGCAAATTCTGAATCTATTATTATAAACGTATTGTAAATTTTAAACTGCTGGATTATAGCTGTGTTTCTTTTCTTGATCTACTTAATATATATATTCTGGTGCCAGACCTTTCAGCTGTTCCATTACAATAAAGATTGAGCCTCTTGTCTTAGTTTTCCTAGTGTCCACATTTTCTGGTGGACAATGATCTGGCAGTTCTTTTCTTCATATATGCACATGAATGAGATAGATAGCTCAAAACCACATCCATGTGCTTCTGTCTACCTAAAGACTGACCAACTATAAAACCAATCCTCTATCTCCCAGTCTTGGTTTCCTCAATGCTTCAGTGGTTTTCAGTTTTAATGCACTATCTTTCAAGAAGTCCAAGATATACATGACCTTTTTCCACAAATCATTGAGTTTATTTTTCCTACCTATTTTCTTTATTTCAGCTGGATCCACTTACCCACATCTCTCCCTCCCATGAAGTTCTATCATTTTAAAGGAAACTATTGAAGCTTAGTAGCTTAGCGGAAAGTTTCTTCCCTGGAAGAAAAATGGCTCTGGCAAGTAATGATGAATTCTGTATAAACTGAGGCATCACACCAGACAGAAGCTGTGCACAGTCAGATTCCCCCTGGATGCGTAGGCTTGGAGGGATAGCTTGGCAAGAAGAGCTGAAGTGCCAAGATGTCTCAAGAGACCCAAGTATTTAGGGACTACTGGGGTTGCCAACCCCTTTCTTCAGTCCTCTAGATGTCAAAATAGCCTAGCACCTGAACAGTCAGCAGTGAAATCCCAGAGACATTTCAGACAACGGATCACAGAGTTATTGTCAGAATTTCTTAGCCAAATCCCTGTTAGGATCCACTCTGCTTATTTTCCTTACAGGCCAAACTCACAGATTGCTCAAACCATGTTTAATTGTCTGCAAGGCTTGGCACAATTATGAACGTCCTGTTTTACAAAGTAGCTAGCAGTTGGGAGCACTGAATCCCTTACCTGAAGAAGGTTGAACTAACATTTCCAGCTTCTGATCATTTGAGCTGTCTGACTTTTAATGTGATACATAAATATTTGCAGCACTAGGTAATGAATTAGGTTGAGTGATGAGCTGCCTGAGCATCCTCCTTCTGAACTTCAGCTGAATTTTTCTCAGACCTATTCTGGATGCAACTCTGCCATCACTTCACTTTTGACAACTACTTTAGCTTCACTGTGCAGAAAACATTTTTAGTGAAAATAAATCTCTGCAACAGAAGCTTGATCCGTTCAAGACAGAATAAACCCAAGCCTCATTTTAAGCATAATGAGGAATGGACAGATATTCTTCTGGATTTTCAGAAAAATCAGGTTTGATTGGAAACCTGTAGTTTTCAGAAATCCTAATCCATGAAAGCATCATCTTGCTTTGGGAGAAATATTATTGCTGTTCATGACTCCCTGGTCCAGTATGTTCCCTCACAAGCCCTCACTCAACATCTGCTTTAACTTAGGTCACTCTACACTCCTGTTACAAGCAAGTGCCTCTGGATAGCAGTCTATCTTAAAATAGGCATATATGTTAAAACAGAACAAAATCCTCTTCTGTCTGTGTTTACCACTTCATGATTGATCATATTGTATCAAATCTTCACTGTGTTTGACATGATTCACTAGAATTAGAAGGAGCCTTCTGCTCAGCATTGCTGGTATGTCTGGGGAGCTGCTGTGTTGTGAGACTTACACAATGCTGAAAGTCCCTGCTCTGCAACGTACCTGCTGATCAAAGGTGGAAGTGTTCAACCCCGGAGACACATTATGGACGTTATGGACATAAAGAATTATGACCTCCTGCTCCAAAGAGCGTCCCAGCAAGGCTGCTTCAGAGGGTTCATTGGGGCCTCTTTCCCTGCAAAATGCTTCTGAACTAGACATGAGAATATCATATTGCTTCATCTTCTCTCAGCTGCTCATGCTTGACGAAGTATTTTTCTTCTGCTTAATTAAACAGCATCACGATTGCTGAGACAATAACTCTCTTTAAAATAACAATGTTTATGCTCTCTTACCCTTTCTGCACCTTCCAAGTCACATCTATTCATGTGATATTTACAGCTGAATTTGTATTTCACTGTTGCCAACTTTTATGGGCTTATGTCTTCCTAAACTAGCAATGTAATTATAACTGTCTACCTCCTGGTATTTATTATTAATATGAATATAATGAAGTGGGTGATTAAGCAGTCACTGGTTACTCCTGTAATCACCAGACCATCCCCCTAAGGAAACAGGGTTCAATAACATGTCACTGGAATGATAAAATCTTAATGAGTCATCAACGAGATGCAGAATTGTGAGGCTCAGCAGAGTTCAAGTCCTGTTTATCATAAAAATGAAAGGAGATGAGGCTGGGTGAGAAGTAGTAATAGCACAAAATGGAGGGATAGATGCTCAGTTGGTGTGATTTGCATTACCTCTGTTGGACCTCTGACAAATAAAACCTGCTGAGGATCTGCCCCTCATTACTAGCACAGTATTTGCAAAATCTTTACCTAGGTATACAGTCCTATTTCCACACACTCGGCTCCTTCCTGACATCTGGATTAATTCAGAGCATATCAGAGATGAGACTACCTTCTTCCCACCTGTCCCCCTAAACTCACCCTCCCATCCTCCTTTTTCGAACAATGTCTGTGATAGGAAGTGATTTACAGAAAAAGAGTTTCCAGACCCTCTGGCATCTTGGATCTGCTTATACAAGCTTGTCCTGATTAATTCAAAATTCTTCTTGTTCTAATAATCCTCTCATTTCAAAGCTTCTTTGTAGTTCCTTCACTCTCTTTTGTTGGCATGCAAACGAGCAACCTCAGGTATGGATGTTTAACTTTTTTTGTTCTCCCTTTTTTAAAAATCTTATAGGTTTGGGGAGCTGTGATATGCTCTGGCTTTTTCTTTCCTGAATGTATTCTTCATGCTATTAATAATTCATATCCTTAAGAAGGGCAGGAAAAAAAAAAAAAAAGATGAAATTACTTAAAGCCCTGTTAGACATAAAGAAGTGACAATGCTTCCGGAAGAAAGACTGCAGGTCAAGTTCAGACTTGGGAAAAACGACTGCAGCTCTATTGAACTACTTCCAGATTATTCATAACATCAAGGCAATATGTCAACTACTCAATAATGTATCCTACTCCAACCTTCAATTAACCTTTTTATTCTTAAGCATTTAGCTTGGTAAGTCACGCAAATTAATTTATTGAGAATCTAATAAACAGTGAGTCACAAGAATCAGGAGCTGGGTGATTAGGTGTTTATATGGTTTATTATTTATTTAAAGTGGAATTTGATGAATTATTGAAGCCTTATCTTTATTCTTTTTTTCCCCTAAGTATTGTTGAAATATTTTTTCGAAGTGCAGTGATGATTTTCTAAGAGCTGCGTATTACATGATCTAAGGCACATGCATTTTCTTTAGTAATCTGATATTTTGGTGCTTCATGCCCTTGAGGCACAGCTCTTTTTCCTACTGGAAGCAAGGAACTGATGTAAAAATAAAAACAAGGGGTTCAGATACCTAAATCTAGATGTTTAGTAATTCCTCAGACATCTTCAGTTGTCCAAAACAACAATGCAAGAGCAGTTAACATGACACAGAATCTACAGGAGACACAAATCTTTCTGCAAGTCAGGGGAGGTACCCCACAGTCTCTGCATTGGCACCGCAAACCTGTGTTTAAATGTGTTATTTGCTCACACATAGTCAAACGAACACAATTCATTCATAGCAGCTGATACACAGTAACTCTGTGTGTGAGTGCGTGGTCTTCCTGTGTAGCAGGAGAAAGTATTTCAGCTTAACTAATGCGTGAAATCAATCTGCATGAAATCTTTGAAGAAATGAGAAGTAGGGTAACCAGCTCACGCTTTTTAGCTAATAACAGAAAGAAGTTAGTAGAACTTCAGATCTAAACTAGTATAACCCATCAGCCTTAATCTGGAATGTCTCAACCTTGCTAAACAAAACAAATGTCATCTGATGACCAGGGCTAGCACTCGTGGATGGCAGAGAATGACCACTTCATCATTTAGTTCAGCTCATTTAGAGCTTTTTTTTTTTTTGTTTTAAGTGACACTATTATAGATTTAATTTTTGTATTGTAAATGTGACAGCTAAAAGCAGAAACAAATCTACTCCTGATTCATGGTGGCACACACTGGCTTTTGCAGGTCCAAGATGCCTGTGTGAACTGGTGGATTCCTCCCTTTGTTTACCATCTTCCAGTTATTCCCCATAGTTAAGGATACACATGGTCTAGGAAAGTAATGCATATATAACATACCTTTGCACATACATTTTTTTATGACAGGTTTGAGAAACTGTCTGCCCTAGAATTTATGAATAAAGATGAGTAACTGTGCAATTTCTTTTTATAAAATGTAAGTCTACTAAAAAAAAGTGGGAAAAGTAAGTAGTTACTGTTCCCTATGAATATTGTTGATCAGTGTCATGAATTATGCATGTATCCCTCTTGGGTCCAGTGTCCTCTGGCATTTCTTAAGCAGTAGCTCAATATTTTCTAACACTCTGATAAATCATTCAATAGGGAAAGGGTAAGTCCTGATTCTGGAGCCACTGTTCAGAGGCACTGACTGATGTGGCTTGTCGAACAGCTTAGTTTTACATTCCACAGCTGAAAGTCTGACATCCAAGTCTTTATAGTCCACCAAGGTCACAAGGACATCGAAGTTGTGAAGTGTGCTTTCAGCTTCTTGGATGCTAGGAAATGGCTTGATATTCAGCAGGAAAATTTCTGCTCCAGTAAAGACACAGGTTTTTTCAATGCTTTTAAACTTGTTCTTTACAGAGATATGAGATAACAATGAGATGTCCCAAGGAGCTGATATTTCTTTCTTTAAGGAGAATTAGGGGTCAGATATTTCTATAATGTTCACAATATCTATGATAAAAACTATTCAGTGAAAATAACCTGGGGCTTTCTTTTCAGGATCAAATCTATTCTAGACATCTCTTCTATGTATGTTATGAAAAAGATTGTGTAGGACTATTGGAGAAATTCTGCGTTTCACAGATTATAGGTTAACTAAATAATGCTTTAGAGGAAAATAGTATGGTTTCATTTCAAAGCAAGTGGTTGCAACCCAGACCTGAACACTAACGGCTTTTTCCCACTGTTAAGACACTGCAACTTTCATTGAATTCCAAAGCTAAATGAAATAACAAAGAAAAAAAAACAAGTGACCAACATCTTGACCTCTTCAATTTATTTTGTCTCTCCATATTGGAAATTCTTCTGTTATGCATTTTATTTGAGGCTTTATGAAGCACTACAGAGAGATTATTTGTAGAATATTCAAAGCAAATGTAATTCAAATGCAGTGTTAGGAGCATCCATGGCAGACAGAGCTGGAAGTTTCACATTGTTTCTGTCAGGGACCAAAGGTGAGTGCCATGTCCAGTGCAAATGTCACAAAGAGCAGTCATAAAGAACATTGGGCAGATATGGTAAAACTGTTCTTGAAAACTCTCTGACAAATACATCTGACCAATATAAAAGTTTTATTTCAGGCTCAAAGAGCACAACATATATTCTGCATTTCAAAATATTCATGCAGGAGTGTCAAAAAAAAAAATCAGTGTCCGATCTAAAATCTTTCTCTTGAGAGCATTTTTATAAATACAAACATATCTAAATGCAAATAAAATATATAATTAATGGCTGTAGAAGATGTGCCAACTATCCCTTGTCTGAAAGAATGGAAATAAGAAACAAAGAAAAAGACTCTCCCCCTTCATAATGCTAGAAGCATAATAGATAGAAGTTCAATCTCTCCATAAAGCCTTCAGACCATTTCTAACACCTTGCAGTCGAGATATCAGACTTACTTCCCAGTGCAGGAGTTTCTGCAGTACCTCCACACCAGCAGAGCAGCCCTCCAAGTATCATGTATTCTACACATTTGACAAACTGCTCTATGCCACTGTTGCTGATATCTTTGTTATGCTTTTGTCTTGGTGCTCACTTCCTATTTTTATATCCAGCTGGGGAAAGAGCTTGACATGCACACACCTTCTCAATATGTTACACGGCTGCTTGTTAGTACACAGTAGGGAGCTGATCATAAAGAATCACAATTCTATTCTTGGCTCTCTGAGAGACACATGCTGTGTGCAGCCTGGGGAACTGAATTGTCCAAACTGATGTAGTTATCCTAAAAAGCAAGATGGAAAAGGACATAAATTGGGGTGTGACATATTGGCATGTTGGCTCTGAATCCTCGGTCTGACTGTGCAAGCTCTCTGTTATATCATTTTAAGTTTTCTCTCTTCCTCCCTTCTCTCTTCCTGTCTAACTGCCTTCTCTGTTAGGCTTACTACCTTACTCAATAATAATAGCAGAAAAATAGATGGGGATTTTAACAGCAGTTAGGACTGAGATTTGTTTTCTTCTTTCCTATTTCTGGAGATTATAGGAGTATTTTCTGAAATCCTCTCTCTTCCTCTTTGCTTTTTATTTTTCTCTGGCTGTTTCTTTTTCTGGCATGAAATTTGCCCTCGGAATCGAATGGGATCCTTCACACAGTGACAGACCTATCATAAGCAATTCCATGTCTGTTTTTTGAGAACTAATTTTCCTCTGTATCTGAATGGTGCTGAAAACTCTATGAATAGTAGTCAGCAGGATCTAACTGCTACTCTAGGACTGAGTACATAAGGAACAATGAGGCCAAAGGACTCCTTTTCCTTCCAAAATGATACAAAGAGAAACAGTATGGTAGAAAACCTGTTGAAAGAGCAATTATTCTTTTTTTTTTTGACTTGTTTATCAGCTCCTCAAGTCACTTTAACACATTTTGACTGTGGTCATAATTTTCCTTCAGAAGACTTGGGCATAGCCATTGCCATGGGGTTTCAAAGACAAGAAGCTCTAGTTAAAACTGAGCTCTGCAGCACTACAAACACAACACAGCCCTGTGGCCCTGCACCAATACACCGTGTTGCTCTCTTGCTCACACGAAAGAATGGCAGGTCTGGAAGAAAGTCTAACTGCTGTTCACAAGTCAGCAGGGTGTGACTTCACACCATTTAGCAGGTGTCTTATCTGCAAAACCAGGAAATCGTCATGGCTTTTTTCAAGTCAGCTTTCTTAGAGTTTGATGCTACAGGCAGCTAACGTGTCGATGTAACATCACTAAAATAGAGAAGAAAGCCTCTCCAGAAAAAGGTGCCAGAGTGCCAAAGGTATTCAGGTGATCTAATGGCTATGTGAACTTTTTGGTTCTTAATATTTGAGCTGCTTAGCAGAAGCACTTGACAGTGGCCTTATTTTATTTCAGTCTACCCAATAAAAGTTGGATTTTAAAAAGAACCTATAGGAGTGTGGGATTCATTTAATCTCATTTCCTATCTAAGCCTCTGTGTTTGCTTAAGATAAGCATCTGCAGCCAGTGAAGAGAGGGAGGAACTCATGGACTCGTCCTCATGGAACTCATGGAATTCATGCTCTCATTGCACCTATTATACTCATGCTACCAAAGAACTATTTTGCTTACTCACTTGGGTTTAATTTGAATGAGTTAAACAATTGTATTGTAGAATTCCACAAATAAAGAAAAATTGCATTGTCTTTATGTGGAAGGATATAAACCAACAGTTTTGTGTTCTTCTCTTAAGTTGTTCTCCCTCTAAGTTTGATGGAAGAACTTCTGCTCGTTATTGTCATCGGCTATTCAAAATCTCCTGTGCTAATTCTTCAAGAGTGGTTTGACTGATAGACCATTAGATCAATAATGAGAGTTGATTTTACTGTTGAAAAAAAATTTTTTTACTCTTGAAAATAGATATCTTTATTTTCTCTGTCAAAACATTTATTCAAACAATGAAAAATAAATACCACTTACTTTCAGAGCAAATGTACATGATACTTTTACTGACACTCAAATTCAAGTCAAATTTATGCTTAGTAAAGAAAATTGGAAATTAAATAGGACACTAATGAAAAAGCATTTGTAAAAGTATAATGATGTTGGAGCAACCGATCAGTGAATCATTCTCAGTTTATTCTTTCTATGTAGTGGACACACAGCAACACTGAAGACGGCACCTTGCAATTCAGATATAAGGCCAAGGCTTCAGCTGTCACCATCTGGCCTTTTTGTCCATGGGGAATTCCCCACTGAACATCCATCAAGCCATTATCTGTTTAGGAGGCACTTTTTATGCAAAACATATCCAAAGTTACAGAGAATGAGAGAGAGGGGACAGGAATAGTGGTGTAGTGTGAGAAAGCATTGAAAGACTTAACTGAAGATGAAGTCTTTAATTTTAATTTAGCTACTTGCAGACATGTAGCAGGGAGAACATGAGAGCACTGAGTTGATGAAGTACAGTTCTGTGGCTAAGAATCCAGCCTCCTCTCATTTGGACTTGCATGAGAAGGGCAGAGAAGACACATCTAGATAAGTAGTTTTGACTTCTGCTTGTGGCTTGAGCACAAATGCATGGAAAGAGCAAAAGATCACAGTCACATCCCAAGCAATTGGGCCATTTGGATGTTGCCTGAAATATAAGATGATAGAGACATCCTAAACAATTCAGAGGGTAGATACATGGCAGAAGATAACACAGTGGTTGTGGAGCCTGCTCTTCCAGTCACCATCTGACAGACTCTCTAGTCAAATTGTGTATTTGATATCCCATCTAAGAGATGAGGGTAAAATCTCTCACCTCACCTTACACATTTCTGCAAGTAAATAAGTGTGTTTGATGTCAAACACCACTTAAGGATAAAATGTTTCCCAAGCCTATAAAGCATATTTTTTAACAGTTGAGGGAACAGCTAATAGAAAAAGTAGGGTTGCTTATATCTGAAATCCATAAATCATGACTGAATTGGAAACTTGTTTTCCACATTTACCTAATAAGAAAGACATTTTCTTAACTGACTGTGTAGAAGTCCAGAAGACTTGGAAAGACTGTAGATTCTTTTATTTTAATCCTGTGTCTTTTTCTCTCCCTTTCCCTGCCTCGCTTGCTTTCTGGAACTGAGTGGATATCAGAAAACCTTTGTGTCAAAACTGTTGTCAAAATCAATATATCTCTGTAAAATATTTTGGGTCGTTAGGGTCTTGTTGAATAAGTTATACCTTTCAGTCTCTAAGAATCAGGCACCATGGCTCTTGTTTCTCCTAAAAGCAGCCTACACTCCTCATTAGGAAATTTGTCAAAAAATTACTGATGATTGCTGACAGTGCTCCGATATGTCACATCACTCGCAAGGCACTCATCCTTAGCACCTTCTTGCTTAATGCTGAAATGAAGCCTCACATTTACTATTATTGTTTTTGCAGGACTGCACTCTGTGAAGGCTGGTGTTTCATGCATGGTTGGGTACAGGCAGGCTTTAACCATGGAATTTCTTTCTTCTGGGCATTTCATGATTCCAATGAGTAAATATCTCCACCTAAAACCCTTCCTCCTCAGTCATGGCACACACACACAGACAACGTACTGCCACCTATGCATCCACACACACCCTTGCCTGAGTCTTGGATTTGTAACCCTTACCCCCTTCTGTATTATTGCTATTATCGACAGTTCAAGAAAATAGAAATCATCCATTTCTGCATGAGGAGTTATTAAAAGTTTGAAGAAAATTATTCAAATTATCTTTTAATTAGGAAGTGTTGAAGCAGGATGTATTCAAAGAGTTGAAAAATTTAACCCAAATTACTCTTTCCCATAAACACATGCAGTTTCAATGATTTATCAAAACAAAAATAAAACCCAAGCAAAAAAGCAAACAGCTTAGAATGCTCCAGCTTGAGACCAAAGCACAGATTTTAATTAAGGAATCAGTGAATTGGGCTTCACACCACAGTTCCTTGGAGGTCTGACCAGCACTTCTAGATCAGAATCAGGAAAGATGCAGAAGGAAGTTATCTTCTCCTTGTAATTCTCTTTGAGGTTGACACATATATTTGAGGAATTTTGATATTTGGATGAAATATAACCAGCAATATCAATAATGCATGCAATCATCTTTAAAATATGTCTCAGGTGAGCACTCTCATTTTGTTGTTCTGATGCAAAAGTTGTATCCTTGGGGTTAGAAGCAGGAACCTTTAAAGCAGTTAGTTTCATCTGCACACAGGAATTATGTATGTTCTGTGCCAGCATGTGCATTTCAAGTTTAAATTGATTGAAAACCTGGACAATGAGTTTACTTAACAGGGAAGCTGAATAAAAATACACCCTCTTGCCTCTGTGGCACAGGACAATGCCATTATCCCCCCTCCTACCGCAGGTGACAGCTTCTCCTCTGCAGCACTCCCACTGCAGAAAAGTTATCAGCCGAGCCAGCTCTGGCCACATCCAGTGGCTGCCCCAGAACAACCCAAGCTATGGTTTGAAGAGATTAATGAAGACCTCTTCAATGCCTTTCACTCTGCTCAGCCAGACTCAAGGGTCTGTGTCTGTCTGAGGGTTAGAATAAACTTTGTAAGGCCAGGAAGATGAGGAAACGAGTCAATCTCTTTTCTTTTACTGAGAACAGACAATGTCAAAAATTCTTTCTCTAGCCTATTATTTGACTGATTGGCAGCAATATGTGTTTGGGGACAAGCTTTGAAATCACTTTCAATTTCCCTTTTCATGCTGGATTTAGGCTCTGAAGGCCATCTTCTCAGCACGGCACAACCTTGGCAGAGCCCTTGCCTGGAGAAGCTGTGTAATTCAGCCAAACCTTTTTCATCAGTACCCTTCTACCATGGCTGGAAACAGCATGAGCCAGAAAAGCAGGTGTCTGTCAATGTGTACCCAGGGTTTTGCCAGGATGACTAAAAGGGTTTTAGGCTGCAGGGCTTCTTTTGCACATCTGACTGATGTGGGTTCATGGTTTTGTTGTTAGACCTTTCTGTGGTGACCATGGAAGTGCATGGGATTTCACATGGAGAAGGCTACAACAAATGATCTTCCTTCTATCCCCAGGTTGCCCACAGGATCCCTCTTCCAGCTTGAGCCCCAGCAGTTGCTGTGCTGCTATATGGTTTGCAGCACAGCATGCAAAGATAACCCCCATCAGCTCTGTAACTTATGATAATTTACGGCATGAAATGGCTGAACTCCCTCTGTTGTGAGGGTAGGAGGGAGAGTCAACCTCCTTCAAGGGAGGGACAAGAATGTCAATTCTCATAGCAAGCATCCAGGGCATAGACACTTAACTCTCAATAAAGTTAACATTTGGGCACTTTTGAACTTTTTAACCTGCATGCCCAAACCTGCTCCCAGTAGAAAGAATGAATTTCAATACAGCTTGAAAACAGCCTCTGTCAGAGAAACATCTGATTGATTTTTACGCATTTGCCCACTTAAGTACAAAGGGTCTCTGATATGTGTCTGAAATCAGTGCACCAGCAAGAACCCAGCAGCCTTTGTACTGGTGCAGCTGTGAAGCCCTGAGACAGAGTGGAAGCGGGCTGACCTCTTGCTCCTTTTGAGCTGCTCCTTGGATGTGCAGCAGCTGCCGTGCTGCAATTCAGGGTGCTCCATGCTTCCACGCTGACAGTTTTTTCCAAGCTGTGTCAGTTTCACGAACATAGAAATCCAGGAAAATGAGGGCAAGTGCTACCCATACTTAGCATTAGCTATGTGGGCAAAATGTGCCATAAAAGTCAATATTCAAACACATAGCAACACAAATAGATGTCTGCCCTATAACTGCCATGTGGTTATCATACTGATTAGTTCAAATAGCACGTCTGCATCACTAACAAACAGTTAACTGACAATATCATGAGAGATCCAAAGCTTCAGTCTAGAATAAAGTCTCATGTGTTGTGATAGACAGAACAAGGACAAGCCGCTACAAACTCATCTACATCTTAATCAAGCTCTGAATTAAACAGGAGGCTTGATCTTATTACTGTAGTTATCTATTTGTAATTTCAGTAGCAAAGAGAAAGCAACAGAGAGTTTTCAATAGCCTCTATCGTTTCTCAGTGGCAAAAGTCCTTCCAGCAAAGCAGAAGTTTTTATACAGATCTTTTATACAGATTTTTCACTCTGCATTTTCCAAACAAGTGGGCCTGGAAGCTTGGGGAATCTGGGTCAGCTGAGACACTGTGGTCCTTGAAGTGGCATGTTTATGCAACCAGCTTATAAAATTGGGATTCTCAAAACTCAGCTGCATTTTCCCATTTATATACTCTGATTTCTATTTCCTTATTTTTTTAAACAATGTTTATTACTGCTTTCCTCTGGAGGTTTCTTAAGAGAGAGGCAACAGTATTTTACTCTTTAAAAGAAGTAGGTTGGAAAACTTAATAGTACTTCCCGTCTCTTGCCAAGCACAGTAATTACATAAGCTACAGCAAATATTTAAAGAAAAGAAACAGTTTTATTCCCTCCTTCCCAGCTTTGTTGATAATAATAAAAGAGTGAGAAGATATTAAAAAGCTTGAAATGAGAAATATGGATGGAGAAATTGAAAAAATGAATTAGCACAAAATTGTCTTTGCATAGGACATCTCCTTTATGTAGGGTGAATCTTCCAGTTTGGGGGAATGTTTTTTATTAATAACTATGGATTAAAGATGTTTCATTATTTTTATTTTGTTATCTAAAAAAAAAAAAACTAAAATGGCCTGAGTTGAATGAATGTCTTGGTTGTCTCTGTTAGTCCTAATTCCCAGGGGACAGCAGTATTTTTAATGTGTTATTCTTTGCAAATTAGGGGACTATCATTTTTCAGTTTTTTAATTACTTCGCTCTAGAAATGTCTCCCAGACAATAGCAGAAACTTATCTGGCATTTTGGAAAGTAAGAATAGATATAGAATCATAGAATCATAAAATCATAGAATGGTTTGGGTTGGAAGGGACATTAGAGATCATCTAGTTTCAGGGCAGGGACACCTCCCACTAGACCAGGTTGCTCAAAGCCTCATCCAGCCTGGCCTTGAACACCTCCAGGGATGGAGCATCCATGACTTCTCTGGGCAACCTGTTCCAGTGCCTCACTACCCTCACAGGAAAGAATTTCTTTCTAGTATCTAATCTACATCTCCCCTCTTCCAATTTATACCCCTTGCCTTTTGTCCTGTCACTACACTTCCCGACAAAGAGTCTCTCTCCGGCTCTCCAATAGGTTCCCTTCAGATACTGAAAGGCTGTTATAAGGTCTCTCCGGAGCCTTCTCTTCTCCAGGCTGAACAATCCCAGCTCTCTCAGCCTGTCATTATAGGGAAGGTGCTCCATCCCTCTGATCATCTTCGTGTCCATCTGCTGCACCCATCCCAACAGATCCATGTCCTTCCTGTGTTGAGAACTCCAAAGCTGGACGCAGTACTCCAGGTGGGTCTCACGAGCGCAGAGTAGAGGGTCAGAATCACCTCCCATGACCTGCTGGCCACTCTTGATGCAGCCCAGGATGCAGTTGGCTTTCTGGGCTGCCAGTGCACATTACCAGCTCATATTAAGCTTCTCATCCACCAACACCTCTTAGTCCTTCTCCTCAGGGCTAAATTTTTTTATTATTATTCTTTGATAAGGTATTGTCTATTTCCCCTCAAAGAATGCCTCTTTGCTGGAAAGCCGTACAATAGAAGTTCTATTTATTGTTCACTTAAGGCATTAGGTCAAAAGGTAGCCTAAATGCAGAGCACTCCCTTACCCCTCCTTGCATTTCCAGATAGCTGTTTGTCTCTGGGTTGCCAGTCACTGAATTGCCCACAGTCCCCTTTGAGGGTGACCTTGAATACTGTTCTCATGTGCATAGGGCAAAGCTGGGACCTGCTTCTCTGGGAGGAGCATCGCTGCAATGGTCAGTGGAGCAGATGGAGGCAGGAAGGGTTGGCTAACTATCTCTGTCCTACAGCTGCCCTGATAGGTGACAGCCCTCGTCCAGCCTCTTCTGCTGGAGTGCCTTCAACTATCACAAAAGGTGCATAGCAGGTTTGCATTCAAGAAATATCCTCAAGTAAGGAAAAAAGAGGTATAGGTTCAGCCATATCTATTTTACTCTCTACCTCTATGCCATTTAAGGTTGTTGATGAGAAATTCTACATGTTTGAGGTGACAGTCTAGCTGGATATGAAAAACAGAGGCTTACTGGTCCCTTTTTCAATTTATGCATAGGTCCTATGATAACCCACCTTCTCTTTAACAGCTTCTTCATCACTGCTTCATTGACCTCACTTTAATGTTCTCCTAATTGACATAGATGTTAGAACATTTTTCCTAATGTTCACTTTTAATTTCTTCCTTTTCCTAGTTTTAGACCATTACTTCTGTTTTAACCACCTTAAATATTTCCCCCCTGCTCTTTCATGTTATTTCCTCTGAATATATTTTCTTGTCGGCAGTTATCATAGCCCTTTACTGCTATTTTCTCTGAGCAGCATTAAGCTTCCAATACAAAAGGATAATCAGAGACTCTCTGTCTCAGTGCAATTTACCTCTACATAAAAATGGCCTTATTTAATCTCTGGTAATACGCTCTTTTTTCTGTATCTGTATGGAGCATCTTAAATGGAAAACACAGAAGTTCCATAACTGAAGTATTTTTTTAAACATTTGGAATGTGCTCATTTAAAATTATCAAAGAAATCCAAATCTGTGGCAGTGCAGTGTTAAGTTTGAATGAAGAAAAGAGTGATAATTAATAAAAACATACACATAATCAAGTTCAGCTGTGCAAGGAGTGACCACACATCAGTTGATCATCAATACAGATTGGAGGCTGTCCAACTCTATCACCCAATGGGGCCATTTATGCAAATGTAAGTAAAAGAGATTTGCATTTCAGAAATCTCACTGATATCAGATTATTCTTCATCACGACACTGTAGGTCTCTATTAGACATCAGAGTCTGTCTCAGGACGCATAAATAGGTCTATTGGCCATCGACTCCCTTCCTGCAGTGCGACACAGCAAGTCGAGGATAAGTGCAGTTACCATTGCTGTCAGAGGCTTAGGTGATTTACCCTCATAATATTAGGTAATGTCAACAGTTGTCTTACTGTAAGTGCCCCAGTGTTAAGGAGCTTCATGCATTACACTGATAAATTAATTAGCCTAAATTTGGCAAACAAGCTCTCACTAAAAGAGATAAGTAGTGAGATTTCTACATGCAGTTAAGATTTTTTGCTATTCCTTCAAGGTGGCAGGGAGGGAACGATATACCAAAAAAAACCAAAACAAAAAACCCCAAAATGGAGCTTCTCTTTCTGTAGGAAAAAAAAAAAAATAGCTTCCTGAAAAATGTAGAACTCAAAAATGGTGCCTTCCACTCCCTGTCTGGATACTGCTTGTCCTAAGCAATTATTATTTTAAATTTGGACAGAAAAACACACACAAGATTGTACTTATCAGTTATTCAGCTGGTCAATTGCTGCTTTTCCTTTCTTTTTTTTCTTCCTAAATCTTCAGAAACTGATAAAGGTCTTTTATTATTGTTTCTTTTCACTATCATTTTGATGAAGTTATATCAAATGAAAAGCAATCTTTAATTTTTCTTTTGCAGCAGGCAGTGCAGTACGAAGCTCTGTCTTCTCTTCTGGGTGTAGAGCTGAGATTCAGAGGATGAAGTTTCTCGCCCACTGTCTCATGGTCCCAATACACCACTCCATGTGAAACACAAGTATAATCTTTCATTCAAGGGTTGTGTTTCATCCTCTATTTGCTTTATCAAGATAGAATTCAGCACATCAGGAATAAAACAGTAAGAGCAGGCTGCTGCCACACAAAGATCTTCCTAAAATTGCTTTGCCAGCTCTTTTCCTTCTTTACAAGGCAGGAGTGTCACAGGGTGTGTGTGTGCTTTGGCTGGTTGAATGCTCCTAGCCTGATGGTGTCTACCTTAGCCACACACAGACAGTAAACTGGGACAAGGCAGCATCCCACAGGAGCAAAAGCAAGGTGTGCAGACAAGGATGTCTCCACAGCATTCTGATGGGTATCCCAATGCAGATGAAATGGGGATCAGGAAGGACACGCTGGGTGGCTCCCAGATGCCATTGGAACCATCTCTGTGTTATCGATCACTGATCCTCAGGCTACATCATCCATCTTCCCCTTCTCCCTCTTGATTGAAAATCATTCAGAGGAGAGTTATTAAGGCCAAAGAAAATGTATGTTGACTCTGGGAAAGGCAATGCAGAATAATTGCTGAGGACCTGCCATCTTAAATGTTTCTTTCTCTGCTTTTAATCCTCCTGCATTTCTGGGGAGAAGTTGTTACAAAGTGGTTATATATGCCAGTAATTGAAACTGAGTATAATGCTCATTAAGGCCAAAATAAGGATGAAGAGGATGATCATCAGGGCATATATAATTGATGGTGTTGCATCAAGTATTATAAAACAATTCTAATTATAAAACATCCCAGGTCTTCTATCAATCATCCTTCTCTCGTTTACCTTTTCTGTTTTGATCCACACACACATTACTCATACGGGCTGAAGCAGGTCCCTTGCCGTGTCTACTGCGTAGTCCCAGCGGTGGTTATTGAGTATGCACCTGATGAGGAAGAAACCACACCACTGAATGCAGCACTGACTGGAATAAATAGCTTGGTTCTGCAAGGCTTGTGGCACACACTCATCTTTTGAATTCCTAATGCATGTGGTTCTACTACATTTGGCCATTAATGAATGAGAAAACTGCATTTCAAAAACAATGTTTTCCAATTAAATCTCGGTTACAGCCGGGAATGGGGTTTTAGCTAGCTTTTGAGGTATGACCTATGTGTGTGATTGTGTGCATAAAAATAAGCAGACTTGCAAGAAATTCAGTTGTTCCCCATTTTCTTTTGCACCAAAATACAAAAAGAAAAGAGGAATGAAAGTTCAGATATTGAACAAATAAATAAAAAAAGCATTTTCAGGAACACGGGTTTTTCATAATAAAAGTTAAAAGTTTGTATTTAAAACTTTTTAAAGTTTATCTTTTAGTCAAAATACAATATTCCACATGAAAAAGTGGAAAGACAAAGTTTCTGATCTTCATAACTAATGTTATATAGTCACTTTATTCATGATATTTAGTATTTATTAAAAAAATAAAACAGGCATAGACAAAAAAAATATTAAAGGAATTGTGATGAAGCTTTTCTGCCTAGATGTGCCCCTGAGACCCACTGGTAGCAAGCAACAAGAGCTGCCCTACACAGCCTTTGGGAAAAGACCTGAGACGATCTCTGCACTTCACTTTGGCCACCGAGCAACCACGGAATAGCAGGGACTCCTCAGCAGATCCAGAGCCCACTGATGTGTATGATAATTGCGATTGGCTTTGATCCGAACACATGACAAAAGGCAATGTTAAAGAAAGTGTAAACTAAAAAGATAAAAAAGAGAAGAGAAGAGAAGAGAAGAGAAGAGAAGAGAAGAGAAGAGAAGAGAAGAGAAGAGAAGAGAAGAGAAGAGAAGAGGAGAGTTGTAAAAACCACCTTTGGCAAAGTCTCAGAATCTTAAGAAGTTTCCATATTCAATATTTCCATAATCCATAAATCATTCATAGCTTTAATACCAAAGTTTCAGTAAAAAAGAAGATCTAACAAATAAAAAATTCTATGACATTTCTCAAAAGAGAAAAAAAAAACTTCATCAGTGTCATTTAACCACAATCAAAATATTTACTTTGCAGTCAGCTTATCCATAGACTGAGCTTACTGGTGGAGGTCTGATTCCTGATTTCCTCACTCTTTGTTGTGTTTCCACTGGTACCTTTCTCCTAACAAACCTCCATGACACACTGTGGGTGCTGCAGGATTTCAGACATTTCATGGGATATGTCCATGTACAGCTGAGTTTGTATCTTGGAATCGGAGCATGAGGTGTCCAAACTGCATCACCCCTGAAGCACCACTGTGCCAGGGGAGCTAGAAACTTATTTTTTAACTGATTAACATGAAAGCATCATGGTTCCATTCAACAAAGTTAAATAAGCTGTTTTGAATTTTCTACAATAAAAAACTAATGAAAAAAAATGTAAGTATATTGACTTTTTTGCCTTTTCTTCAAGTGGCAATAGTTATTTAAGCAGGCAGCAGTGAAAAAAGTGCTCCGAATTTTCTCATTTAAAAACAGCCAGAATATAATGTAGGCAGGACATTACTATTGTTATCGCTGTTAGATTATTTATGATAATGATAAAAGGAGCATGGGACTGGAATGAACTTCCATGCTTTGCAGTGGCTTGCTCTTAAAGTCTCTGCAGCAGATGATCCCTGTACTGAACATCCTCAGCCATTGCAGTGGCTGTTAATTTCTTTCACACCTCTTAGACGTGGTGGTGAAGAGAAGTACTACACTAAATCCATCATGTTCTCCCTGGGCACAGGAGACTTCCTAGGCTTGTCTAGGGATAAGTCTTGACAAGTCTTGCAGCTGGTGGCACATGGGACAAATGCATCCAAATTTTATGTCCAACGACCTCTAGCTCTAAGCTGAAGGAGCAGGATTTCTTCTGTTGACAGCTCAAATCACTGCTAGAACAGCTTTTGGTGCAAATAGAGATGCAACTGGAACTTTGGTGTCTGAGGCTGACACATTAACCTTTCTGGCATTGCATCCTCTTCACTGAATGATGGCCATCCTTTCTGTTCCCTAAAAAAGGAGAAATTCCAGCCTTGTTAGTGCTTTGGGAGCCTTCACCAAATATATATATGGATTTCATTACTGTAATTGTGCTGTAGTGAGATAGCTGGTGATATTGTTGTTGCCTTAACATGCAACAGCATTCTGGTATTATGATGGGAAGCCATAATACCAGCAGTGTGGAGATGCTGGATGAGTCATCAGGGCTCACTAATGCATTTTCCAGCTGTTTCTCTCGCTCTCTTTTTGTCTTTGTTTCTCATGTTATATTTTCAGCATCTAAAGAAAAGAAGCTTTAAGATTACTGTGCCTGACACACTCTGCTTAGAAGAGCTTATGCTTGCAACTAAGGGATGATTCTCTTACAGTGGAAGTGATGCTGCTACCCCCCCTGGTCTGCCTCGCCGATATGGCGGTAATCAAATAGTGCAAGGATAACTTTCATCCCAAGCTACCTCAACGCAATCTTTTCAGCCACAAGTTACAGTCCCTTTTCAGGCAAGCTTGGTAACATGTGAAAAATCAAAACTATTCAGGGTTGTAACAGTTTGGTAACCTGTCTGCTGTGCACAGACCTGCTTCTATCCCCTTCTATGCGACAGGTTCCCATCTTCCATCATCATGGTGTGACTGAGACCAGGATGTAACTACCCTGTATCCAAATATAGACAGACTCGTAATACAAGCTTTAGGTAAACTGAAAGTCTGATTAGAGACTTCCTAAACTGGAATTATGTGACCAGACCACTGGGTGTTTAATAGCTATCAATCGATCTACTCTCTCAGAATTAGATTAATTGCCCGTTGCTGTGCAGCGGCATCTTGGTGAGTATCTTGGTTCTGCATTAGTGAAGTTGATTTTCTTCCAGCTTCATCCCCAAGCGGCACTTTCTCACAGTGAGGGCACAAAACTGCTTTCCCTCTCTTTCCAGGATGAATAGATTGAGTCTATTTGTAATAAATTCAGTAAATGTCATATTTCCCCCTGACTGAGAATATACCATTAAAAGGGATTTTCTCTGACCAAAATGTCTTCCAGTCTGAACAGAACTAGGGAGGGGGGCAAGATACATATGAATAAGAATTAAACACAATAGCAATATTTTCTCCTTTTGCATTCTCCAAAAAAAACCAAACAACTTTTGGTTAGTTTCTCATTTTGTAAAATCAATTCATTTAGGAGTTCTTTTTTCTAAAGGTAACTTAACAAAAGAAATTGGAGTTCTTGTTATACATCCTCAATTTGCAGTAATCACTGTGGTTACTGAGCCCCAACAAAAGAATTTGCAAATCAGCCTGTATGTTACACAGTGGTGAACTTGGAAGTGGGTGGAAAATGACACCTGGCTATTTATATTTAACAAGTTTACTACTTTTTCATCAATCTACTGAGAGAACTGGTGGATTCAAAAAATTGGTCTATGAATGCATCATCTGGAAAATGGCAGAAGAAGGGAGAGAGAGGAGAAATAGAATCATAGAATCATAGAATTTTCTAGGTTGGAAGGGAACTCATTGATCATCTAGTCCAACCATCAACCTAACTCTGACAAAAATCACTAAACCATATTCCTGAGGACCATGTCAACCCATCTTTTGAACACCTCCAAGGATGGGGCCTCAACCACTTCCCTGGGCAGCCCATTCCAATGCCCAATAACCCTCTCCGTGAAGAAATGTTTCCTAATATCCAATCTAAACCTCCCCTGGCACAACTTGAGGCCATTGCCCCTTGTCCCATCTCCTGTGACTTGGGAGATGAGACCCACTCCCGCCTCTCTACACCCTCTCTTTAGGTAATTATAGAGCACGATAAGGTCTCCCCTCAGCCTCCTCTTCTCCAGGTTGAACAACCTCAGCTCCCTCAGCCTCTCCTCATAAAACTTACTCTCCAGAGCCCTCACCAGCTTTGTTGCCCTTCTCTGGATCTGCTCCAGTACCCCACAAGGACACTCCGCAGCGAAGACACTTGGGCATTATGA
>JAOXNG010000001.1:205914609-205924735 GCA_028566535.1 Scolopax minor
CAGCATCTGGGAAGACCTTAGTGCTGCCTGTAATTACCTGTTTGTGGGGGGGAGAGAAAAGGGAGCAGAACCCTTTGCAGAGACAGCTGGTGGTGGAAGAGCCCACAGGAACAAGTGGAAGCATGGGAAATTTCAAATTTAAATTAAAAAAAACCCATGCAATGGTGGAAGCCAAACACAGAGGCTTAAAGACAGATACTGTAGAATGTCCATCTGTGGGAACATTCAGAACGAAACTGGAGGCAGCTCTCGGCAACGTGATCCAGTTAGCAGTACTCTGAGCAGCAGGTTGGACTGGAAATCTCCTAATGACACTTCCCACACACTTGATTTGAAAATTCCATGATTATAAATAAATCTTTTTATTATTATGAAAGGCAAATTGTTGTTTATTCTTTTGATTTTTTAAACTTAGTAAGTTGCATATTAGAGGTACTCCAGCAGGCTTGTAAAATTGCCTTGCAAATGGTTGATTAGTTCAGGAAGAGGAGCGTAAATGCCTACTGTCTGCTTGCTGATGAATACAAGCTGTAGAAATAAAAGCATATAGAGGTAATCTGTTAAATCAGTTACTTATTGTATTTCAAATCTGAATGTAAAAGGATACATTAGTAAATTATATTATGTCAAGTAGGAATAGTGAATGATCACCTTAAAGAAAAAGAAGAAAGACACTTAAAAATCAAAGATCCAATTATTTTTTCTCAGAAAGCATCTTTATGTTTCAGTCAAACAGAGCCAGTAAAGTATCACACTTGGCTGTCTATAAAGATGAACATTTCGAACATTTAAAACGGCAGAGGGGAAAACAGTTTAAGTATACTAAGAAATTCACAGATGCTTAGATGATGAATAACCAAGGTCAAACATGGTTTCCTTCAGGGAACACAGGAAATAACTCTTCCTGTTATTCCACCCATTTACTAATGCCTGGTGCCATATGTAGCATAGAAAGGCATGATGCAACCAGAATGGTTTCTTATCCCAAACAGGCAGCTTATACCGTACCAACGTATCTCCTTTCCCAACCCACACGCCCCTGCAACCCCCAACTGCCAGGCAGGTGGAAGCCCATCAGTCGGGCTCTTAGGCATTGTTGAGGGGTCCTTAGGCCTCGATCACGGGCCAGTGATCCTGCCAGTGTTCCTGCTGCTTCTATTCCTTCTTCTGGTCTCTGCTTCTTCCACAAGCCTGTTCACCCACATTCACCTGAGTGATGATTCTGACCATTGCTTTGTGATTTGAATGTTGGGCAGGAACCAACGACGTTCTGGTGCTGTTACGGGGAAACCTGAATGGATTATTATCCAAAAAAGGCAGCTTTAGCTTCAATAACCACTACGTTTTTTGATCTAGTCTTAGACTTCTTGTTGATATTTGTCTACTCTACGTCTATAAGAAACTATATGACATAAGACGTGAATTTAGAATCAGATGTGTACTTTCTGTATGTGCTATGTGCTGTGGTTTTAGTTTCTCTTCATCTTCTAACAGACAAAACTTTTATTTTCTCCGATTGCCTCTTCCAGTTTTGACAAACTCTTCAGAATCATCAAAAATGTTTTTTGCTCTTTACTCTGCCCTTATCTTCCATAGGTACTTGGAAAGGGTTGGATTGTGTGGCAGCATCTTGTACATGATCCCCGAGTCAGAGCAGTTCATGCCAGACCTATCAAGAATGAAAAATATTTCCCCAATAACGTAAACCAGTTTTGTCTAAGCAGCCCAATGACCATCCTCTGTTGACCTCTTCTGGAGAAGTGGGTGTTCTCTCTGGCGTCATCTTAGACACACACATGGCTACCTGGAGGGGACAATGTTGAGAGGTGCTGTGCTTCCTACTTGTATGAACTCTGCTCTTTTTGCTACCACTCTTATCTGTCAAGCTGTAAGTTGCAGATTTAATTAATCATCTGCTTAGGTCTGTCTTGTGGTTTAACCGCAACTGGCAATATGGGACCACATAGCCATTCACTGACCACCCCCCCCACCCAAGTGGAATAGGGAAGAAAGGGAGGAAAAAAGCCTTGCAGTTTGAGATTAAAGACAGTTTAATAGAACAGAAAGGGAAGAGAAAATAACAGTAATGGTAAAAGAATGTTCAAAATGAATAATGCAATGCAATTGCTCATCACCTGGTGATTGATTTCCCAGCCCGTCCCAGGTAGTGATGGCCAAATCCCTGCCCCCTGGCCAGCCCCTGTTTATGGACTGAGCATGACACCTATGGTAACGGAATATTCCTTTGACCAGTTTGGGTCAGTTGTACTGTCTATGCTCCCTCTTGGCTTCTGTGGGAAGCTATAAGAGTCTTTGACTGCTTTGTAACAACAAAAAACATTAGTGTATTATCAACATTATTCTCATTTTAAATGCAAAACATAGCCTTATACCAGCTGCTAGTAAGAAAATTAACCCTATCCCAGCTGAAACCAGGCCAATAAGTTATTTTATTAAGAAGTTCAATTTACAGTTGTCTCCTGCATAGCTCAGAATGCAAGGGTGGGGGATATATTTTCCAAGAGACAGCAACCCATATCTGCATAATATTCCTTAGAGTGCTGATAATTTTAAGAGTAAGAATAGAGTTAGTAATAGGGAAAAAATGGCCCATATCTTTTACTTGTCACTTATAAGTGACAGCATAAGTCCAGCTTGCAGCAACTAAAAATATTTTGTATTGATTATATAGTCACCTATAGGTGCTATAAAATATAAAGAGCTCACCTGCCAATATGTTCTGGATTTGTTTTGTTTTTCTTGGATACTGTGCAGCCCACCAGACTAGAGTGTAGATTGATTTCTGCTGAGGTCCATAATTTATATGAGGTTTTTCAATAGGTATTGGACACCTGTCTGTGGTTAATGGTAGAGTTAAAGCTTATAAGAAAAGAAACTGAGTTGCTGATTTTAGTCCTGAATCTGATATTTCCAGCAGAGAACAGAGTGAGCTTTGTTTCCTGAAAGTGCAGGCCTTGCAAAAGTAGTTACAGTCAGAACTTTTAAAGGTCAGTATTTGAGTAAGACTTTGAAGATGAAATATTGAAGGATTGAATCTATTGCATTGAGGATATAGGTTAAAAATAGCTGTAACCAACCAAGAAATAATCCTGAAATACGGGCTAGTCTCACTTCAAATTTACAGCATTTTCTTAAGTTTGGAAACAAAAATTGAAGAAGAGTGTATTTGCATAGATGAAACTAATTTCACAGGCCTTGATAACTTGTTTTAGCTGAGGCTTCTCATTTCAACTGGGTTTAGTCTGCAAGTATTAGTCACCTGGGTGTTTAGGCCCCTGGCAGTTCTTATTTTGTTACAGTCTCTTCTACAGGGTTATTGTTAAAAGGTTTGGAAATAAAAGAGATGAGAATACTAAATTATTTCTGTATCCTCTATTGACCATTGGTACAAACTGAGGTTGGTCTTACACTGCCTTATCTGTAGTCTTTCTCTGAGTGCTGTGCTACAGTAAAGATTTTCCTGTATCCAGAGCCAAATTAGGTGCAGGATTTTTAAATAAGACTCCACTGATCATGGACAGTGCTAGAGAGATTACTGGTGTTTGCTGAAGTTTATTGATATATCTGAATAAATTACATTTAATAAGGATTTACTTTAATGTGAAATTATGGATTCCTCAAGATGCAGTCCAGAATCCTGCTGTCAAATATGCTAGGTCTTGCTTCTCCCCCTTTCCTTTTGTTCCTCTGTCTCATCTCTTTCCCGTTCTGTTCCTCATTTCCTTTCCCTACAGTGACCCTGGTACTCTCCTGTAAGGCATTTTAACGTCTTCATCCGGAAAGATTAGTTATCCATTTGGGTCTGTGTTTATATTCTGTTGAGTTTCTGAATGTATTCTTTTGTTAGGATCCAGCAGATGCCAACACTGGTTGCTGATCCACGCAACTGACCTGCTTGTATCTTTCTATATCTTGGCTGAGATGTCCCGTCAGCCCAATGATGTAGTTATTCCCCGATTCTATCTACCATGCACGAGGCAGAGAAGAGTCCTTCAGCCTGCATCCAGAGGATGTACAACTCACTGGTCTAAGAGGTCTTATTTGTTGCTATGTTCTTTACATTGAGTACAGCCTCACCTCCATGTGATTTGCCACACTAACTGTGTCCCCTGAGGATATGACAGATCACAGCTCCATTCTGTAATAAATCAGAAATCAAACATGCTGGGGTGCAGCAGATTTTGAAACAGTCTAAATCTGGAGACATTGTTTCACTGAAGTTTTAATCTGCAGTTGTACAGTGAGTAGGGAAATTGGCACAGTGGTAAAAGCTCATTGCCAACAGGAAAACATTCCTCTGTTTGAAAGTTGCACTTTGAATTGCAATGGGGAACCTACTAATATTTAGAGCTAATTGCAGTGTCCTGAATGTTATGAAATTCAGATCAACAAGGCTTACATCTGTGCTGGATTTGCTGCAGTAGTCTTCACACGTATTTTTTGAAGATGTCTTCTGAAATCACAGTACCTTCTCTCTGTCTGAAACCTGGATCATGCTCAGTATATCCTCAGACTCCATGTAAATGAGGCCATGCAAAACTGTCACCATGTTGTTTACATTACAGTAGCTGCTCCTTTTATTTGGTAAACTACAACTGGAATTTCTCCTATTTCCAGCAACACTTAAATTTCCCAATCCATTTGTCATACCTCCAGGACAAAGAATGATGCAAACAAAAAGCCCACAAAGCAAACCAGTCCTACCAATCACAGTGGAAGATAGGAGAAAACAAGAAACTGATATTTTCACAATGTAAAAGTAATCTGACATTATCCTGTAGAGGTTTTCACAAAATTTTGACTTTAGTCACATCTCCAATTTCAGCTGGAGTCAAAGAAAAGCCTCTTGTGGAGGAACTGAAGGTGGCATGTCTCAAACTCATTTCCATTGAATAACTGAAATGTTGATATACTCTGCTGCAACATGAGTGTATATCCTGAATTTACATTTGGACCTATGACAGAGGACATTTTGTATATCCAGTCACATGACATTAAGAGGCTTCATGTGTGCAAAGAGCACTCATAATATGTGACATCCTTATAAAAAATTCAGTTTTATAAGTCCTAAAAATTCGTCACTTCAAAATAAACACATGCAAATCTAACTTCAGAAGTCACTGGCTATATTTGAAATTCTTAACTGTGCATTTCTGAATATTATCACACTTACTGAATATTATCCATTTACAATATAAAGGCAGTTGTACTAGATCAAGAGTTCACCAACAGCACCCATAATGGATTACTGTATCCACGAAGCAGTGTGTAGATGAATGCTTGTGGAATGGGCCACGGAATTCCTTCACTTCTCTCTCCTGTAGCAAGAGACAATCCCGCACAAATGTACATTGCATTTTCCAGGCAATTTCCAGTCCGTTTTTCTGCTTCACCAAAATCTCTTGAGGTTCTGGTCATGCTTTTCCTTTCACCTTTCTGCTTAATCTCTGGCTCTCCTCAGCTCACCTCTCCTGGCCTTATTCAAGCCAGACATCCATTGCTCAAGGAAAAGGAAGGCTGAGGGTGGTAAGTTTCTGTTCCTGTGTCTTGCCATATCGCCAGGTAGAACACAGCCAGGGAGCTTCTATCAGCTCCTTGGGTTCCTTCAGAGAGAAGGAAATGGTGTCAGGGAATCCCATGCTTTGTGTCCCTCAACTGCTGGGTTTTTTTCCTACTTTTGAGCCTGTGACATTCACCACTGTCATTCACTGGTCCTCAAAATTATTTTCTTTAGCTCAGATTCTTTTCTGTAGCCCCCTTGCTCTGATTTTGTTTGGGAGGATGTGATGCCTTTCCAAAAGAAGATAACCAGAAGGAGCAAATAAATAACCTAAATGAATATCTATAGATCTGTAAGAAAACAGGATGTGTATCTGATTGCTCCTCTAATGCTGTCTCATCTTCCAACTATTTTCAGCTCAGGGGATTTTTTGAACTGGATGTCGTTCTGTACATTTTATAATCTTTCAAGAATTTAATTTCCACGTGTTTGTCTAGTTGGCTTTTAAACCAATGTAAATTTTGGCTGCAAACAGCATTCTTTCACAGGGAGGTCCACAGTGCTAGCATATGTTCTGTGTAAACCATAACTTTTTTGTTTGTTTGAAAATAACTCCTAATATCATTATTTGGTGATCCATAGTTCTTCTCTTTAAAGATAGTGATAAATAATTGAGTCATATCTACCTTCCCCATGACACTCTTAATTTTATAGAAGCTTATCATATCTCCCCTGAAGTGTTCTGCTTTGAGGACTAAGAAATCCTCACCTACTCAGCTGCTACCTCTAGAAAGCTTTCTATATATTTCAACCCTTGTTTCCTTTCTCCCAGCTCTTTCCTATTCCCTTCTTTAGGATGAGGGGAAAAGCACCTCACACAATGCTCCAAGGGCTTGCACAACAGAATTGAGCTATTTATATGAACAACTACTGTCTTGTTCACTCCTTGTTACCTACAATGGAAAAGATAGATGATGTCACTACAGGAAAGACATTGAGATTCTGGAGTGAGTCCAGAGAGGGGCAACACAGCTGGTGAAGGGTCTGGAGCACAAGTCTTACGAAGAACAGCTGAGAGAGCTGGGGTTGTTCAGCCTGGAGAAAAGGAGGCTGAAAGGAGACCTTATTGCTTTCTACAACTACCTGAAAGGAGGCTGTAGAGAGGTGGGCGTAGGTATCTTCTCCCAAGTAAGAAGTGATAAAACAAGAGCCAATGGCCTAAAATTGTGCCAGGGAAGGTTTAGATCAAATATTAGGAAAAATTTTTTACACCAAAAGTGTTATCAAACATTGGAAAAGGCTGCCCAGGGAAGTGGTAGAATCGTCATCCCTGGAAGTATTTAAAAGACGGGTAGACATGGTGGTGAGGGACATGGTTTAGTGATGATTTTTGTCAGTGCTAGGTTGATGGTTGGACTCAATGATCTTAATGTTCCCTTCCAACCTAGAAAAGTCTATTATATGATTGTATTCTATCCCACGGGAAAACTTTTTTCCTTGTCTCAATTTTATTGCTCTTCCCTACCTTTTCTTTTTCACCATGGCCAAAGCTGCCAAACAAGCAGTCACAGACCTCAAAGTATGGGGAGGACAAGCCCTGAGGTGTAAATGAAAGTCAAGTTGAAAGCCCAGATGTGTAAACTGCAGCACTTCTAACTTCAAAACCTTGGGAACTACCATGTTACAGAAAAAAGCACACTGAAAATGCCTTGGATTTTACGAATGGAAAAAAAATTGATGCAATTTCTGCTATCAAAATGAAGTGCAAGTGGACAAAAAATGTGTGAAGAAGGAGGGGAAAACCTCAGCAGGGGTTGTGAGTTTACAGTTTGATGTTAAAATTGCTTGAACTTTCTTTACAAAATATAGAGCAATAAAATCTCAAAGGCACCTACGCTCCATTAGCACTAAACTAAAAATAGTCCAAGGGACTAGTCATATAAATAGACATATTTTGCAAAAAAAGAAATAACGAAAGCTGTTCACAAGATGTGTTTCTGGTCAGAAAATGTTTTCAGCTGTTCGACTGAAAAAGTAATTGTTTCTCAATTACTGCATCCTATATTAGGAATCGTCTGATTCTTTTCACATTTCCACATAGGCAGTTTCCACAGTATTGTATGGATAGGAATGAGAGAAGAGATTTTTCTACAGAATTCAAACCAACATCTGGTTTTGACCCAGGTGGGTATGTCAGATATTCTAAATATGTATCAGAATGCACTAACCTGAGAAAAATTACTATCTTTTACTGATGATACCATCTTTTTACTAATTTCAACACTTACGCGGTATACAGCATTACAGGCCAACGAACCCTCTTCTGCAAGATTTAACACATTTAACAATATGTATATAATCCCCCTAACTACTGTAATTATTCATATGTTTAAACCAATGCATGTGTAAACACATGTGCAGAGTGAAGACAGCTGCCATTTATTTTTTTAATTTCAAAGTCATAGCCTAAATATTGGGAACAGGGATTTCAGAAGCTCAATTTTCACATTATTATTTATTCTATATTTTCCTAGTCTGGAGAGGAATACAGCAAATATTTTAGTTTGGGGGGAAGCTGAAATCCATCTGTGACTGGGAAATAACATTGTACTGCCTTACCATCACAGCAACTTCCCCGGAGTCTGTTGTTGGAACTAACAGCAGAGTTGAGCTGATGGTGCTTGCAGTACACAGAACGACAAACACTACTTGCTTAGCAACTGTACAGCCCATTTACTTACGAGTAATGCTGAAGCAAAGCTTAACTCTCATTTTCCCACCCCTCCAACAAGTTTTCACTTTGCTCAGTACCTGACCTGTGGAAGCACATATCTCTCTCTTGCCAGTTTTCATATCGTGCCAGATTTCTTGCCACGATCTTTATCCCACAACCCATCTCATGAAAACGGAACTGGCAAGACGCTGAAATAATGTACCATTTGGGTCTCACCTGAAAAGGGAAGTAAGAATGACTGAGATACAGGATGATTTCCACTACCAGGGATTATAAAAAACTCTCAAATGGGATATTTGACTTTTCACATCAGGTTTAAATTCAGCTGATGGAAATTATGAGTTATTCACTCAACTCTACCACTGATGTATCCCACTGTAAATCTGAAACATAACCAAAGAGTTAGTCGTGTAAAAACCATGAAAGTAAGAAAGGCTCAGACATGTGGAATGCAAATTGCTCACCTCCGATGAGCACTGTATTCACTAGATTGATTTTAAATGTCTGCATAAGTGTTCCAATACATGTTGAACCTGTATAAAAAATTAAATAACTCCCAGCGGGATTTTTCTGGTATTACACTCCGAAATTGAACTTAACTTGAACAACAGAGTTTAAATACCTTGGGAAGTAGTTCATCATAGCATGATTTTAATTTTCATTGAGAACTATAAAAGCTAAAGAAATGTGGGTAACAGTCATTTTGAACAGCATCTCCTCCAGGGTGTGAGCCAAATTCATTATTCCCAGTATAATTCCAATGGCTTCCATCAGATCTGGTATGGTGTTTTCAAGAGAATCAAGTAGATGTAATTTTTGATTTTAGGTTCCTGACAGTGATACATAATCAAGTCACCATGTTGTATCACTTGGCACAGTGGATAGTGCTCAATATACTTGTCTTTTTCTTAAGTAACCTTGGAAAGGAGAATGCTTGGAATTTTATCCATTGACACTCTCTGAATCTGCTTTACCTTAGCATCTTGATTTGATCATTAAGGCCTTATATAAAAGATTACTATCACTTCCTCAATGCCATTGAGCTCACTAAGCTTACTGGATCTTTGGTCTCTCTGTCACTGAACTTAGTCAAAATACCTCTTGGTACAGAGCACCTCTGGCATGTAGTGCCACTTGATCTAAAGTTTATTTCAATTTAAGCAGAACTTGGGTGTTCTATTGTACATTTGAACCACTAATGGATTTTTTGGTAATTTCATTCAACTTTCATGCTCCAATTCTTATCCTCTAGGACACAACTGAGCTTTTTAAACCAAAAGTCAATATGTGCAAGTAAAGTTCAGAAGTTACCAAGCAGATTTGTGATTTGATGCCTGTGAAATTAGAAGCCTGGAAAGATCAAGTTAAATTGAAGCCATTTCCTGAACAAAGAAACATAAGAGAGTCTGAGCTTCTTTCACTTTATAAATACCTTAATTCAAACCCAGCAGAGCTGATAGCAGACTGGAACCACGTGGTAGTTTCTTCAGTGTTTAACATATAAATCATTTTGGTTTACTGCTCACAATCATCCAAATGTTTTCATCATGTTGCATCGAGTAACACTAAAGGAGAAGGAAAAACAAAATACAAAAAAAAAAAAAGGAACAAAGGAAGGGAAAGGGGGAGGGAGACCACAGGTGAGTTGGAATATTTTAAAGCAGACTGTAATTACTGTCTCAGATTTTCTATTTTGTTAACCTGAGCAAAAAAATGTCATAAGGCTCTCAGACTTGCCTCTGAGCCTATCTGTAGAAGATAGTTAGAAGATATAAGAAGGACATAGACCTGATTTGAAGGACATAGACCTGATGGAACGGGTCCAGAGGAGGGCCACAAAAATGATTAGGGGGTTGGAGCACCTCTGCTAC
>JAOXNG010000001.1:205956866-205969782 GCA_028566535.1 Scolopax minor
TCTTATATTGAGGGCTCCAGACCTGCACACAGTACTCCAGATGAGGTCTCACCAGAGCAGAGTAAAGTGGGAGAATCTCTTCTCTGGACCTGCTGGCAACACTACTTTTGATGCAGCCCAGGATGCGATTGGGCTGCCCAGGATTCTGGGCTATGAATGGAAAAAAATACTCTTTCAGGCTATTAGTATCACCTTTCTTTGACAATTAAAAACAGAATTCAGCTTTAACATCCCAAATAGATTCCTAGGTTTATATAAACTATTTTTCCAACCATGAAGATTCTGTGATTCTGTGAGCTCCAGATAAGTTGGCAGTTGTGGGCGCTGATGATAAAAAATCTTACACAAGGTCATTGAAATTAAAACACTATTCTTAAACAACTCTGTTGGCTTATCGCCACAAATGATAGAGGTGATTAAGGATGTTACTTTATAAAGTGATATAATATATAACTTATTTTTAAAGCCTCAGCATTTTTACCTATGGTTTCATGACCTTATTTGCTTTCAGCAAAAGTAGGTACTAATGAGAATGTTCTAATTAGTAAATCAATCAAGAGAACTGATGATGGCAGACAATAGAAGATGTTTTATTGAGGCTAGTAAATACTGTTGGTTTACTTACGGTTTTGGTCACATAAATTTTGAATGATGTCTTGGAGTCCTTGTAAAGACTGTTCCTAGCCTAAAAAAGATATGCACAAAAAACAAGTTTAAAGACTGATCTTAAAAATATACATATATCTTTTTGTTCTTGGTATTTAACTGAAAGTGTACAAGGGACCATCAAGTAATAAATTAGGTTGGGTGTGTTTTTTCTTAGTTTTCAGAGATCTTACATGAATGTGGTTTTCTGCCCTATTAATCAGATGTAAGGTTCTCCTAATATCTTGTCTCCTATATAAAGAGCAGATATGTTAGAAAAAATTAAATTTTTAAGCTGTTGTAGAATGCAGTACACTTCATATTAGATAACTTGTTCCCCTTGTATTAATGACTGGCGTTAGACTTGTAGCCTGGGACTGTTAGCATTACTGTAGCTGTACTGTTAGCATTAATTAGAATAACTCGGTATGTTATTGCAACCCAAGTACACCCCTTTCTCTGTGGTGGAGCTGTGTAATTTCCTGTGGCATTGAGTTCTTCAGACTAATTGTACATTTTATAGATAATTATAATTGTAGATAACTCTGTATTTTATCAGCTTTCACTCCTCCTTTGATTTCACTGTATGCCCTCTTGTTCAAGTATTTGAGGCAGCCAGAGGATGCTCTTGCACTTTTCCTGTGTTCAACAAAATCACAGTAAAATACATGCAAGGCAAAGAGTTGGCTCTTATCAGCAGTCACGGAGTCAAGTACTGAGGTTCAGTTTTTAAGGTGATACATTTTTTATTGCTGGTAATAAAAGCTGGAATTACATATGCTAAGGTAATTAAATCTCATGCTTCCAGGAAAAATGCCTCTGTCCTGCTGATAGTTCTGGATATATGATTTATTGAACAGATGTATCTGTATCAGACACTGCTGAGCACAGAACAGTGGCTTGATGAATCTATTATGTCCCCTGAAGGGGAAATCACCACTCTTTTGGTTAGTGCTAGTCACAAGCTACATTAGCATAACAGATCAGACAGAGCAGAAGGCAACTACTGCTCTGGGAATAGAAGGGCAGGATCGCATCCAAACTACAAGGCTTATTAGTGGAACAAGCAAACATCAAATCAGCATCTGCAGGACCTGATGGGATTCACTATACGATGCAAAACTGGGAGTCAGCATATTCTCTGGCATAGATCAAAAAGTCATTAAAATCAGAGATGTCACCAGACGACCAGAGGAAATTTAAGTGTGGTGCCAATGTTAAAGAATGAAGAGATGAGAGTAATAGACCAGAAAATTTGGCTTCTGTAGCTGTAAACATATTGGAATGAATCTTACAGTAGGGATAAGGTGATTATTAAAGTAAAACCAAAGGGACAAAATGATACAGTGGCAAAAGCTCAATGTTTGCCAGTGCCAATCACAAAGAAGCAGCTATGACCCTCTGTTCTTTTTTTTCTTTTTTGCTCCATGGAGTTGACCAGTAGACACTGAGTTTATAATGGTCTTTGCCATAAATACTAGAGAAAAACACCAGAAAAATTATTTTAATGGAAGAGGGAACATGACAGTAGAAAAGCACCACATTTTGGAGGGGTTATGTTGAATTCTTATATACATTATTTATTATAGAAAAAGCCAAATTAAAGTATCTAAACAACTAGAGGACAGATGGAGATCAGTGTAGCAAGCAAGAGACATGTGGCAAGGGCTCAAAGGAGCAAATCTACAAGGCAGCACAAGAGACTCTTGAGCTTTTTTCTTACTTCTCTTTTTCTACATATTAGAAAGCAAAACTGATTCCATAATATCGATGAATTCACTCCTCTCTTATCAGTAACTATTGCTCTTCAGCTTGCAGGCTTTTACTGTTTCACAATGGACAGAATTATCAGGAGGCTAGTGAATCATCCAGTATTCACTTATGTCCTCCAGTTTTTCTGACAATTATTATTAAGCAGGAGACACTGGGGAAAATATATGCACTGAGACCTGATTGCAAATGGTACGAGCAAGTTTTATTACATTACATGGCCACATTCTTAATAAGAATCCATACTTGAAGAAAAATTAACTGAGCTTGTGAGCGAATCAGTATCAATCTTCTCCATTCTGCAATATTAATAGAAATTACAAAAGACTTATGCTAGAAATCTCTTTTGGAGACAGAAATGGATATTGCACTGCTTAAATGGATGTTCCAGGCAAACAGACTATTTTAATCATGGTGTAAACTGCTGTCTCTCTAAAATACTCAGTATACACCTTAAGGGCATCTTTGTCACGAGGACATATGAGTTATGGTTCTGCATCACCACCTTCTAGAAACACACCATTAGAGATCTTTTCTGATTTCAATCATTCATATTTTTTAATACTGGAAAGAATAATGACGCATTATTTGCCTATGTATAATTTTATCCAGTGGCTGGATCCAGCTGTTCCTTAGATGCTTGTACGATACTAGGCAATGCCAGTAGGAGCTACCTTTGTCTTAAGAAATATTTCTTTATACTCTCATATCCATCAATGACGATCCAGCACTGTTGTGGTAAATTCTACAAGTAAGCTGAGCTCATGACTGCTATGACAGAAGTGACCTCCACATTTATAAGAGTCTATAAAAATACATAAATGTTCCTATAGATAAAAGATAAGCAGAAGCAGAGGACTTGAGAGTGTTTGTTGTTAGCAGCAGGTGTAGAATCATTTAAGGCAAGAAGCAAGTCAAGATGGAAGATGGTTTCTGCCTGAAGAGTTTTTCAAGGTTATCAAAACGATTTGACATTTTTCCTTATATAGTACTTGAAGCCACTAGGAGAAGACAGCTAGTTTTCCATCACAGTAAGCAGGAATCTGGCTTCTTCAAAGGCTAAGCTCCAAACTGAATGTTTTGCAAGGAAGTCTGTGCAAGATAACATATGTTAAATGACTAGGAAACAAAAAAAGGCAAATTTACTCACAAAAGAAATTGGACCACCTTCCACATCTGGCTTTGCATTTTCAGCAATGACTTTCAGCAATGAAAATCCCTCAAATGACATAATATCCTTTGAGAGGAAGAAGCTGGCTTTTCATGAGGGCAGAACAGGCGAAGAGACCCTTTTTGCTCAGGGGTGTGCTGCTAGGAAGAAGATGTAGAACAACATAGATTTTGCATTTACCACTGCTTAGACAAAACTAATGCTCACCAAGCACAAGTCTTTAGATCCCAATCAAATTTTTTCTAAGTAAGATTTTTTCCCTAGGAAATCTTGTACAGTCCTTTGTGATCCTGCTGGGTCATCCCTGTTTTAGGGCTGGGGAGATGAACTCACATAAAAATATCAGAAAAATTATAACCTGAATGCTTTTTTCCTGTTTCATGTTTGCCTCTTTTTTCCCTTGGAAATTCCCAGTGATTTGGATCAGTTACTGTAAGAGGATGCCTCTTAATACCGTCACATTCAGGTAATTTCAGGCCAAGATTTTCTAGGATGCACTTAAATTGAGGCTTCTTAGAAAAAAATGG
This sequence comes from Scolopax minor, assembly GCA_028566535.1. Taxonomy (NCBI): domain Eukaryota; kingdom Metazoa; phylum Chordata; class Aves; order Charadriiformes; family Scolopacidae; genus Scolopax; species Scolopax minor. The sequence continues at coordinate 205,960,980 of JAOXNG010000001.1, forward strand.
AATGGAGACAAAGTAGTTCTAGTTACTCAAACTCATTTTTCTCCTTGGTATAAAATAGTATTTCATGACCACTCACATGATCTGGACCAACGGAGGACTATGAATTGATTGAAATTAATGACTGGTTAAGTTAATGTGTTACCTTTATGTGATTACTGCAAATTGCTGAATAGCTGAGTTAACACATTACCTGCAAATGAATATTTATTGTTATGGGATTGTCATTAGCATGTTATTGTAAATTGAATTGAACCTTGGAGCTTTTTCTGGGAGTGCTTTTATTGTTTAAATATAAACACTTACTGCTAGAAGACACCTGGGGAGGTTTTGAATTACACTACCTTAGCGTAGTTCAAACATTCAAACTACTAGAAGTCTGCAGCAACCATGAGGGAAGAACCCTCATCTGGAGAAAACACTGAGAACACAAAGATTAGGAGATACTTTTGGTATACCTATAAAGGCAATCAGAAAAGCAACTGCAGAACATCTTTTTTAAAATAGTTGCTAGTTTTAAAGAACATGTGTCAGAACTCTGTCATGGCCAGGTAAGAAAAAGTGCCCATGAAATGGTGGAATTCAGAACCCTGTGTGGAAGAAGAAAGGCAGTAAGTAGAATTACAGCCCTGGACTTCAGATGAGCTGACTTTCGCCTCTTCAAAGACCTACTTGGAGGAGTCCCATGGATTAGGGATCTAGAAGGTTCCAAGAGAGCTGGTCAATATTCAAGCACCACTTCCTCCAAGTTACATCTTTAGAAGCAAGAAATCAGACAAAGAAGGCAGGAAACCTCTGTGGATGAGCAAGGAGCTTCTAGAAAAAAATCAAATGGAAGATGGAAGTTTACAGAATGTGGAAAAAGGGACTGGCCACTTGGGAGGAATATAGGAACATTATCAGAGTATGAGGAAAGCTAAAGCCCACTTGGAATTACATCTGGCATGGGTTATCAAGGACAAGACGAGCTCCTTCAAGTACATCAGTAGCAAAATGTGTTGTTCAAATGTGGCAAAGGGTTAGAACCCTCTAGGTTACTAAATTAATGCATTTTTTTTTCCTTTTCAGTGCTCAGATGAAGGGAAAGGCTGAAACATGAGTTTCGCATCTTAAAAAACTCCAAGATGCACTTAGGGGAGAACACTAGCAAATACCCCAATCATGAGTTGTTTCAGACAAAACTCACAAACAGCAAATTCAAGGGCAATCAAGTCTCACTAGCTCTGATTCTCCCAGAACTGCTTCCTTTTTTACCTTCCTTTTTAATAGGTACTTATTTTTACAGATATTCAGGTGTGCTGGATTTCACAAGACTGACTGAAGCCTGTTGAAAACACTGCGAGTGTGTACATTGTCTCCAAAAGGGATTGGGTCAAGCCATAGCATAGCAGAAGATCACAGATTCCAGGAGCCAGAGATGTGTCTTTGTGAAGTATACAGTTTGGTTTTGCCACTGCTCTTTTATTGTTAACATTATAGAAGGTTTATATATCACAATGGTGATCAATAGAAATGGCAATCAAAAGGTAATGATGTATTTCCAGAAGTGGTTTTCACACTGTCCATCTTTAGGGCTTCTAACACTGTCCATCTTTAGGACTAACAGTTTAGTCTTGCTAAGTTTTATATCCTGCTATTGTTAAAGACAATTCTTGCCAGAGAACAGACAATTCTCTCCAGAGAAAATACTAATACAAAACCCTTCAAGTGGATTACTTTCTCTTCACAGACCACATGAAAGTTAGATGGCGATTCAAGGTGGTGTGAACCACCTTGGAGAAGTTGGCATAGCTGCCAAAGTCTCCATAACTCATCACTCTTAACTTGTGTGACCTCCTTTAGACAATTTTTAAGACTCAGGCAAGTTGGGGTTTGATATTACACCTTTTTATGTGCCTGCTCCATGGTATTGAGCATGGACACAAATATTAAAACCATCTATAATTTTACTTCCCTCCTCCCAACAGCCAGCTCTAAGATTTGGTTCACTGGGCTCCTGCCAAAGAGTATTCCACAGGCAGACTCTGTGCTTTCACTGCTTTCCTTCTAACAGTTGGCAATCCATATATTTTCCCACAGGAAAATAAATTCGACTGGGACAGGAGTGACATGTTATGTCCCCGGGTGCTATACAGCTTCCCTGCGTGGAAAAATTACAGGAAAGAGTCTAAAGAGGTTATCTAGTCTAGTCCTAAGTTCCACCATTTAACCTGTTCCTAATGATTCCTGTTGATAAAAATTTCAGCTTCCCTAAATAATATGTTCTCTGTGCCGCTCTTAAAAGCTCTTATCTACAAGATTCATAGCGTCAGGCTTAACAGATCTATATAAAGGAACAAAGACTTTTTTCATGACTAGGGTCACACACCAAATGGAATAAGAATGCAATCATCTGCCAGTTAATTTGATCTTGTAGGGTACCATCATGTGCCGAGTAATCTGTACTGTGACTGAAGCCAGAAGCTGTTAGAAGGAGCCTTGTTCTTTGCAAAACTTGTCTCCCAGAGAAATAAAATAAAATCATTTGGCATGTCTCAACCCAGGTTTGAGTTTACACCTCCTAAAAACATCCAGCAAGGAAGCAGAACCAAGACAGGTTACTGTGGCATTTCTTGCAGGACCAGTCAAAATCAGAGAATCACAGAAGAACTGAGGAGATCATCTAGTACAACATCCCCTGCCTCGAGTAGGGTGAAGTAGAGCAGGTTGCTCAGGGACGTGTCCAGCCCAGGGTTTTTAATATCTGCAAAGACAGGGACTCAGCAGCATCTGCAGGCAGCCTGTTCCTGACTTCAATCATGCTTACAGTAAAAATGTTTTTTCTTATTTTGGCAACATCCGAGAAAGAAGATAAACAATTGGTCTGAATTATTAAAGGGATTGGTTATAAAAATGTCTATAAAAAAGAAGCTAAAATAAAGGAATATTTCTGCTGGTATATTAGTGGGATAAATCAGAGCTCAAAACCAAGACAAAGCTGCAGGGTGTCAGTAAACTGAGATTTATATACTATCAGAAACAAACAGCCTGGATATCTAAGGCACAAATAATAATCTAATACACATGCTGACCCCAGAGATGTTTCCTTCTGTTATGCTCAAAATCTTGTATATGGGCAAAGAGAAGCACACCTTATATATAAACCTAAAATTTTAATTCTTAGTATAAGTGAAATCTTAATAGCCTAATTCAAGAATCATTATTAGTCTAGATATAATTAACACAGGAAAAGAAAGAATACATAATAATTCAGTTATGAATCCCAATAATAGCAATACTACTATTTAAATTGTAACATTGACACTTAATTTTTATCCCTTTTTTCCTGAGGTTATGCTCACCCTTCCACTGTTCCTCCACTCTTAAAATGAGTAACCTCAGATTGCCAGAGGGTGTAGATAGCAAGTCACCAGCCTCTGGAGTCCTTGGCCAGGAGAAATATGATGTTCATGTTGATGGTTTCTTCTTCCTCCCTCTAGGATCCACTTGGATTCAGTTTTATCTCTTTGCTAACACGCTTTGACACAATGCTTTTTTTTTTTCCTTGGTTTCCAGTGGCATATTGCATCTGAATTGATTGTATTTGGTGCCTTTTACGTATATAAGATACTCTTTCTATGTACGTTTTGTTACCCTTGAAGTCTGCTTTGTCCAGCTGTAGGTCTTTCTTTCTTTGGCTAAACATTATTGAGTTGTTTATAATGCCAGCCCATGTCTCAGTTCTTATCACCCTGTGCCCGTCCTCTTCTGCACCACATACAGTTTCTCCACTTCTCAATGCCTTTACCTGTATTTCTCTACAAAACATTGTTGTACTAGAGTCATAGCATTTCGTTACTGCTATCTGTGTAAAACTACAGTGGTACCATAGGAAAATAGTTACTCCATTTAGCCATTGACACTTGGTCAATATGAGAAATTGATGTCAGAGCTAAATGAAGTAAAACAAAGCTACAGGCAGGTCAAACAAAGTTCATGCAGTGAAAGCCAGGCAAGCCTCCCTCCCAAGAACTTGCAAACTCTGTGGAAACCCAGTGGATGTGACTAGTGATGGCGTATTACAGAGCTTCTCAGGGATGCTTTGGAGGGGATGATTGTGCTTCTGAGGTGAAAGCACATTAGGTTCAGAGCAGTAGCAGGTTCTTTTTGGAATACATGCTAGGGTAAGTTCTTCCTTATCTTCCCCAAGATGCTAGTAATGGAGGCATCTGACATTTCAGTTCTGGTACCCCTAAATATCATACTTACACTCAGGTTTGAAATACAACCCTAAAAAACCCATCAATTCACACTTGTGCCCTCTGTACAGATTATGCTTTAGTGACATTATGCACTTTGAGAAATGACTCACTGTGTCTGCCTGGTCTTTGGCCTAAATCTCTCTTGATCCAAATATACTTTGATAAAAGTATAAAGGTAAAAATCTCCATCTTCAGGTGTTTTTTCAGTATGATTGGATGGCTTTTCAGTGATACAGAAGAAAGATACAAATATCCTCTTGTGACAGTGAAAAATTTAATTGTGTGGTTATGTCAGAGTGCATAGTGTTTGTCTGCATTAGGACCTACAACTCTATAAAGGTCAGTGGCATTATGTCTCTTGGCTTAATTCCACTTTCACCACATAGAAAAAAAAAAAAGAACATTTCTCTTTTATTATATACATATGTGGCTAAAAAAAAGGAAAAATACATTGTTAAACACACACCAATGTCCTTTGGAATGCATTGAATGGATTGAAGGGCTCAAGGAGAGATGACACAGCCAAGTCATCATCTTCAATTACTATTTAGAAAGAGTTTCCTTATTTCTGAAATTGAAGTAGTGACAGCAAAAAGCTCAGATTAACCAATAAAATGCAATATAAAATTTATTAATAAGACCATGGATAGGTTTTGTCCTTTGTGATTGGCTTTCCACTTGAAGAAACCTAAATTTTAAGACCAATATTGACCTTTGAAGCTCATACACACACAAAAAAATAAAATAAAAGATAAAATTATATTTTTACTTACAGTTTCTTATTCTCTGTGAATGTTGCTTAAGGAATAGACATCTCATCTTCAGCATGAGAATAGAAATTTTAGAATACTGATGTGTATACCAAGCTTCATAATTAGTTAGCATTCCAATTACAGAAAGGTTTTTTGTAACAGTATAAGAAAATAAGCTTCCCCATAATAACATGTCAAAATAATAAAATAGGATCAAAAACATCTTGCAAATACACAATTTCCCATCCAAAAAAACTGATTCCATACAATAAAAACATTCAGCAATCATATAGGATTTTTTTTTAATTTTCACACTTTGATATAATTAAAATGTTTTGAGTTTATCTTTGTTGTATCATTCTGACATTTAAGATTTATTATAGAACATATTATGAAAGTTAGAACAATTTAGACGAGTATAAATGAAATATTTTACAATGTGATCTGTAAAAAAACCCAAACTCTTAATTTGAGAAGAAATGAAATTGCAAAGTGACACAAATTACTGTGGGACAGAATTTTAATTTTCAAGTTGATACTAACTTTTATATTATTTTGTCACATAATGTTTGACTCTAAGAGAGTAACTGATATAGTTCAAGAAGCTGGAACTTTGGTTTTATTTTGATCCAAAGCAACCTGTGGTTCACAGGACTCTGTTTTAGCAAGCTTTGTATTAGACTCTGAAATTGTATAATAATGCACAACTATGGCAGCAGTGAATTACCCCAAAATATCTCCTTGCATAAGAAAGGCAACTGTCTTTGTACAAGGTTCCCCTTCTGTAGAGAGTCCAATATTGTGTGGAACACAGCTTTGGCTGATGATATCTCTTCTTTGCCCAAAATTGAGCATTTGAAAATGAAAGGAAATAATATTCATACTAAGTTTTAAGATTAAAAAGTTGATCTTCAAGCAAGAAAAACTTTCTGTTATACCAAGTGCTGAGGGAAAGAAGGTGATTCCGGATCCTGCATATATCATGACCATGCTGTCAGCTTTTTATAAAGTTTCTTGTACTGAAAATTAGCAATGGTACTATTTCACAAAATCACAGAATCATATGGGGTTGGAAAGGACCTCTGAGATCATCTAGTCCAACCCCCTTGCCAAAGCAGTTGCATCTAGAGCAAATTGCACAGGAAAATGTCCAGGCAGGTTTTAAATGTCTCCAGAAACAGAGACTTCACCACCTCTCTGTGCAACCTATTACAGTGCTCTGTCACCCTCAAAGTAAAGAAGTTCCTTGTCATGTTTAGATGGAACCTCTTATGTTTAAATTTATGCCAGTTACCTCTTGTCCTGTCCCTTGGCACCCTGAAAAAAGACTGGCCCCATCCTCTTAACACCCACCCTTTTAGTATTTATCAGATTCCCCCTCGGTCTTCTCTTAAAAAGACCCAAGTCTTCTCTAAAAAGACCCAAGCCCCTCAGCCTTTGCTCATAAGAGAGAAGTTCTAGGCCCCTAATCGCCTTGGTAGCCCTTTGTTACATTGTTATTTATATGCTTAGAATGGAATATTCAAAGTAATTTGCCCAAATTCTACTGAAATCCAAAGGGCCTGTAGTTTCCTGGTATATATTTTCAAAGACTTGTATGTCCTTCAGGGAAGAATCCAGTCCATCTAACCTCACCCATTCTAAGAAGTAACTCTATTTCTTGTATTTGGAGTAGCCAATAGATCTGCTACATCAGCAGGCCTCCTAACTTAGCTGCTTAAGAATCACTGTTATGACCTTAAATCCCTTTCAGCTTTATGGGAAATTGGCTTAGAGCTTAATATCCATAATTTCAAATGAAAAACAGGCACTGAAACAGGTGGCATGCATCTACCTACCTTTCTCTATCCTCCTGAGTCCATGGTACAAGGAGACACCCATACAGATTTGATCAGAGAACAGAGTTTATGTCCAAGCCCATTGTGAACAGCAGAATAATAGCTCAAAATTATGTCTTTGATAGCTGTATTTTCATGTCGATATTCCAGTGCAAGATATATTGGCAATAAACAGCATGGACTAAAAGCATAATGCATAATAAAACCTACTACTTAACTGCAATACATAGTGACATAACTCGCACAGCTAGAATATTAATATGGAAAATTACAGCTTGAGGAATAGACCAAGAAAAAATAAAGATAAATATGCTTGTTCCAGATTCAGCATACTGACTGAAAGTGGCTGAATAATGATTATAAGATAATTTTGTTGATATGAATGAATCCCACAGTTTCTGTTTCAATCTACTTTAGACTACCAAAATGAAAAGATTGGAAGAGAGGTTTAGTCTGAGCAACGAGAAGAATCATCAGAAGGTGGGTGTAATATCATCTAATACAGCAGAACACAGCCTGTCTAGTTGCTGAAATAAACTGGAGAAAGGAAAGTGAGGCAATTGCCTTCTACAGTTTATTGCAAAAAACAGGGAATTGACAATATGAAAATAGAGGGAGATTAAGATGGCACTGACCATTTAACAGTGGCATTCTTGTCTAAGAAAAAAAAAAAAGAAGGAAAATAAAGACAATAGACCTTAAGAAAATAGCAAACTTGGAGAATTCATAACTGTGGGAATTAAGTCAAAGCGAAAAGATAGCTGTAGAATTAAAGCCACAGGAATTTAAGCCAGATATCAGTGAAAGCTTTCTGACTATAAGGTTATTTAAGCATGAGGGCAGATCATTTAGGGAAATTTGAGTCTCTCTGTCATTGGAGATTTTTAAGAACAGCTCAGAGAATCATCTGTCAAGAAAGACATATATATGGCTGATCCTTCGTCTGGAGTGGCTATGCCAGCCTTCCTGAATTCACTCCCTGTGATGTCTTAGAGTTTTGTGATATTCCCCAAATCCTTTTTTGCCCTTTTTTTACTGTGTTCTCCTTAGGGAATATGTCACATGAAATAAAAATGCATTCCTTCACTGGAGTCTCTTTTGCTGTAAATCCAGCAGTTATGGAATCAATACCAGTTAGACAGCAATAAAATCTTTCTGTCTTCCCTTCTCAAATAAACCCTGTTTAAAGAAAAAGGAGGGCTATTACACTACATATAAAATATTGATCTGAAACATACTTAACCTGCATAATGGGAGAGAAAAGCTGAGATTTCTGTTTTGAAAAGGTCCAGCAGAATTTATTTTTATTTTTTAATATAGCACTCTTGTTTATTGGCAAATAAGCCAAACTTAGTCAATGACTGTTCTGAAATCTAAATTTTATGTGCTTGGCTCTGGAAAGGAATTTAATATTAAACAATCATTAGAGAAAGCATTAGAATAATCATGGGAGAGATCCCTTGATCTCTACTACCCTGAACAACCACCCTACTTAACAAACTACACAGCTATGTTCATGCTCATTTGCTTCACCAAGGCAATGAATCTTGATTTTTTTCTCTGAAAAGCACTTGAGAAGAGGGATTGAATTCCTTCTGCTATTTTCCCCCCAACTCCTATGTGCACTTGGAAAGACAAAGAATTTCCCTGAGTGACAGCAAGGTGGAAGCTGATGTTTGTCAAAAGTTTAAGGGTCTTCTGCTTCCAAATAGTATTGTATAAAAGGAAACAAAAACTTTTTAAACTGAGTTTAGAGGACAGCAGCAAACATCATTCCTCTTTGAATAAAGACTGGATTTTCAGAAGTGTGTCAGACTTGTTCTGTTCCTGAGAAAATCCCTCAAGGGAGGCAGGCACAGGAGCGGCTGCTCTTTGGATCACAGTCAAGCTTAAGCATGGCAGAGAGGCCAAGCTGCTCTGTAACTGTCTGGGGTACATCAAAGTTAAAATATTGAGACAGATGCTGGGATTACTC
>JAOXNG010000001.1:205997136-206007148 GCA_028566535.1 Scolopax minor
GGTTGCTCAAAGCCCCATCCAGCCTGGCCTTGAACACCTCCAGGGATCCACAGCTTCTCTGGGCAACCTGTTCCAGTACCTCATCACCCTAACAGTAAAGAATTTCTTCCTAATATCTAATCTAAATCACCCCTTTTTCACTTTAAAACCATTACCCCTCATCCTATTACTACTCTCCCTGATAAAGAGTCCTTTCCCATCTCTCCTGTAGGCCCCCTTCATGTACTGGAAGGCCCTTACAAGGTGTCCCTTCTCCAGGCTGAACAACCCCAACCCCAGGCTGAACTTTCCCAACAGGGAAGACCTGTTGTCCGAGGGAAGGACAGCAGAATGGTTGTGGATGAACCAGAGAGCAGCAAGCGAAGATGCTCAGTGTGGCAGCCCTTCCAAACAGCACGATGGATTGAGTGTTGAGCACTGCTGGAGCCCCAGGTCTTCATGGCTGGCTGCGCAGGGCTGGGTGCCTCCCTGTAACATGCCTCCACTTTTCCAGTGAGGATCCTGCCTCCTGGCATCCACAAACAGCTATCAGGCCAGAGAGAGCAACTGCTGTCCCCACTTACTTGCTTTCCACATAAAGTCTCATCTTTTATGTGGGGGGAAAAAGAGGGACACCTTGGATCAACGAGATAATGTGGCTGAAATAAATATTATTTTCCAAATTAACTGAACTTGCTGGGCCCAGCTTACTCCTGGGTGGAGAGAAACACACACAGTCAGGTCAAAGGCATCCATTTTGCTTTATTTTTCACTTTTTAACCAAATTGGCAGCAATGAAATTAGTTTTTGTAGGAAGTAGCTCCTGAAAAAATCTCATATGCCCATGGGCTCTGTGTATGTACTGGTAGTATATGAGTAAATAAAGGGAGTAAAAAGATTAAATAATTCAGCAATCAGATGCTCTAGGCAAAACTGAGGCCATTAAACCAAAAAATAGCTCCAAACAATGTGCTCCCACAATGGCAGCAGAGAGAACAAGTGAAACAGCCAGGGTTTCATTTTATCACCACATGTGCTAATCTGACACCAAGATATTTTCTTTGCTGTTATTATAGCACAAAGTAGAATCAGATAGGAAGATCAAGGATCTTTTATACGATTTGGGATTTCTTTTTATTTTCTTTTTTTTCCTATCTTTTTGATATCTATTGAAGATTTCACAATGTAGAACTCAGGCGATAAACTGAATCATAGATTAAAATATGCAATAGTATCAAGAACAGTGCTAATCTCAGTTTACTAGCTCACATGGTAACTAAATCCCATATCATCCTTTCCAAAAATGATTCAGGCAGATTAAATCTGACAGGACAGCATGGGGTAATTTGTGCTGTGGTAGCATGCAGTGTACTAGTTTTCAGATAATTTCTCATTTCCAGGGCATTTGAACGTTTAGCTTTGAAACTCTGACACATAAAAGGGAAAAAGCATTTGAGAAAAATTGTTTTCTCCCTCTCCTCCTCACCTTTTAGTTTGCTTTTGAAGAAGGAAAGGGACGTGAAGATGGATTGCCATCTATTGGTGTGACCAAGAAATACCGTGAATGAAAACTTCCTGGTCAGATGCAACTTGAGTACCTCATTTCCAAAAATCTAGAGGTACTAAGTTCCCCAAATGCAGCACTTGCTTATTCAAAGTAGATACTAAGATATACCTACATTTTAACTTAATTAAAGGACATATTTAGACAAAAAAAGATTTCCCTCTTTTTCTCTTTTCCCCAAAAAATACACCTTGATTCTTCAGTCAGGTTAGTTTTGATTGCAGTTAATAGGTATCAGAGATTGCGCTTGTACACTGTTGTTATTTATAGAGGCCTTTCAAGCTACATTCTGGCTTTGCAAAAAAAAATTAGAAATAATTAAAAAAAAAAAGCCTCTAATAGCTCCTTTTAGCAAAGGAAATTTAGCTATCTTTAGAAGACACATAAGATTACCTTATTTGTAAAAAAAAATTACAGAGAGGAAGGAGCAGAGGAAAAAAATTAATTTAGGCATTTCAAGGCATAGAGACATTTCTTGATAAGCAGGAACAGGAGAAGTCATATCAGGGAGAGAGACAGGGAAGGAAGCACAAAAAGAACATGGGAGAAGAGGTGAGGAGGCCAAACAATATGGATATTCCATGTTTTTAGCCAGCTGTGCCCTCCACCATCCTTTCCATCATGAAGTCAATATTTCCCAGATGATCTTTTGATTTTATCAACTATCAAAGCCGAGAGTAGACAAGTTGTCCCGTGGATCATGCTGTCTCATCTGCATGTTGTCACCCCAGCAGGATATTACTCTCTCCATCCACCACTTGATCAGTTTACATGGCATTTTTCAATCCCCTTCAAGGAAGCACCAATTATGGATATTATGTGGTTTATTCTAACCCAGCTACTTTTGCTTAAAGGCAGTTATTTCACAAAAGCAGAACTACAGGAACAACCATCAAACAACAACAGCAAAGAGAACAATGTTGGTGGTAACCTCTTCTCCCACCACAGCTGGGTCCTGAGCAGGGCATGTGCCATACATTAATGGCAAAGTTTCAGCAAGGCCAAAATTTCCCTTTTTTCTTGTTCCAAACATTCATTTTATAATAGCTCAAAGTGGTCTTACTTTGTTTCATTTCCTCACTCATAAAAGGGATGTATCTGTCTTGGTGTAGTCATCAAGCCCTACACTGAAATTTTTTATCCTTCTTCTATTCATAAGCCTCCATCTGCCCTAAGATTAGGTTTCTGTCCTCCTCTTAAACAGCCACAAGACCTTGCCATAAAATCTTCTCTTTCCCATGATGGAGAGCATTTTTCCACCCAGCCTTGCTAATGCGTGGGAGCTGCAGATCTTGATGCCTTGGGAATTACATTCTGGAACTGCAGACTCCTGCACCTGAAGTGCAGGATTCACACTGCAAAGTCTATTACTCAAACCTAGGCCTGCCAAACCTCTTTATTTGTGTGTGTGATCTTAGCAAGGACAGCACAAAATGAGAAGACCAGATAAAGGTGTTCCCCCAGCTCTGGGCTTTCACATTGGCCAGTATAAGTCAATACAGCTCCTTTGCATTTGTTAGAATTGTCACAGTTTAGACTTATTCATGCACCAGCCCTTGGCTTCCAACACCACCCCCACTTCTGGGGATCAAACTCATGCTCCAAAAGAAATGAAGTGAAAACAGCACTTCCCTGTTTTAGGAAAGAGACTTTCCATGACTTACTCCTCTGTCAGCAGAAGGTTAAAAGGGGTTGGTGTTAGTAGGCAAGTAAAGTAGAGTACCAGGGAGCTGGGCAATAAAGCATCTCAGAGCTATTTAGCAAGTAGACTGGTTGATGTTAATGCCTGTTAGATCAGTGTGGAAACAGCCTCTGGGGGTATATAATAAATAATATTATCAGACTTGGAGTGAAGGGAATATCAGGTTCCACTGCTGACTGACAAAGTGAGAGATTGGTTTATTTACCATTAAGAAACCAATTTGTACTATTGTGAGGTTGCTGTGTCCCTGTTTACTGGGAAATAATATATAGCTCTGATGTTCATTTGTTGCATAAACATTTCTCGGTTACTTGATCCCCCAAAAGGCAGTTGGTGGTACTGACATTGCATGGGAAGGCTTAATTGAACAACAGCATTTGCTCACTTTGGTCCTATGAAATGCCATCTAAACCACATTATGAGGGTAAAGAGTAATGATTCCTAATGAAACCATGACACCAGTAATAGAGTTTCAAACTCAGAGGATGAAAAGTCCACCAAGGGATTTTGTGCTTGCCAATTGATTTTCAAATGAAAAGGCAGTCCAGGAAACATTCAAACATTCAAAACATTCAAACATTCAAACATTCAAAATTCAGAGGTGCCATCATAACTACTGCAGTGCCAAAGCTCAAAAAGCAGGTGACAGCCTAGCAGGTGAGTAACCTACATTATTGTTCACAAATTCCATGTCTTGGGTCCATATACAGAGAAGACAGAAAAATACTCCCAGAGCTTTTGAGGCAAAGCACCCAATGCAAGAGTTACCTTGCAACAGACTCCTTAGGCAGCTTGGGAACAGTCAAAATATACCTACAAGACACTTTCCTGATGTTTGGCAACAAGAAACTGTTGTAATCACTACTGTGAAAATGCCTGTGAAAGATGAGGTGTGTGGTAAACCTGGGGCCTGGCTCTTGCTAATGACACCAACTACAAAATTGCTGAATTCAATAAATAAGAACCACGTTCATATGTCGGAGATAGACTGCCTCCTTCTATCATCTAACACCTTTGTGTAAACCACTCTAGTGTCAGTTCATATATGGGAATACTTTACCTTTGGAGTCTCCACCTTCTTAAGCATTCAGAAGTCTTGGCAATAACTTTGAAACATTACCACATCTGTCAGCAGTGAAAGTCTACTCTTTAATATTATGGAATAACTATCTTTGAGCACTTGAAAGAAATTGTTAAAAAAATCTTAATGGGTATAATAACAGGGTCCTGAAAATATGCAATGCAGAAGGCTGTAAAGAGGTGACTTCTGAAACTTTGGAGTCCTGGGAGCTAGTTTGAAAGTTTCTGTGCTAGCATGAGATGAATCACACTCCGACTGTAGAAGGAGCCTGTGATTATTCATTCAGATTTGGGTTTCAAATTTACAGCTGCTTCAGTTAAGGGCAGGTAAATCACCCTGTTTCTACCCCTGCCATTCTATTAGTTCCACAGACTCAGGGCTGTATGAAAAAATTCAGGGTAAGAGCTTCACTGCCATCTTTTAAATTCTTGTCCATACTTTTAAACACTCATTTTAACAACATTGGCAAAATGTGTTATTCTATGAAGAAGGCTAGCAGAGGACCCTCAGTTATTTAAGCCACACTGGTAGCACGGCATAGAGTTTATATGATATAAACAGCTTATATTGGCCATTTGCAGAGAGAAGAATTCCCCCTCAACCCCTCCATATTTTCCCAGCATTTCTGACATGAAATATGCAGCACAAAAACATCTAGGCATTTTCTTTCTACACACTGGACTACAAAAACATAAGAATGCAATGAAGGTGTAAATCCAGAAAGGTCCTGATAAAGCACCACCATGTGGGTATTTATTCTGTTCTATATCAATATTCACTGTGATCTAATGAAGAATGATAGGGGTTTAGAAGGAAGGCTGTGATACAGATTCTAAAAGAGATGTCTTAAAAGTCAAGGAAGTTTTGTCCTCAGCATCAATAACGCCTGCCTGAAAATACCGTGTTCTGCCTTATTCAGTCTGGGTCGGTGTCTGTCACATATAAAATTCAGATTTCATTAAATATTGGACTACTCCAAATATGCTCTTCAGAGTTTTGGTGACAGATGGGAGAAACTATACCACTAATAATGTTGATTTTGTTGACTATGGATTTGGCAAAGGTTATTTCAAATTTCAGGGCTTGATCTTGCACCCAGCTGCAATTGAGCCACTGGCTCTAATATAATGTGTACATAAGGAAGGCAAGACCTGATCAGTGCTGTGTAAAGTGTCAGCATGGACTACAGTAGGAGGGAGATCATAATGCTAAGCAATATGAAAGTGTAGCACTAATAACATGAGTATTGACATAATGTAACAGAGCCTGCAATCCACATTCTCCAGTTAAGTTAAAATCTTAGCTTTTGACTAATTAAGTAGGGGGCTAAGACAGAACAAAAGAGTGTGTTGTCAATTTCAGTGCAAATTAGAACGATAGAGTCAACATGATGAGAAGCATTATTGAGAATTTTACTCTAAGGACTTCCTCTTTCCCAATTTTTGTTTTTCAATATTTGTCAAGGCTTCCACTCAGTGGATGTAGCAAGTTCTCTAAAGAGAGAATGAAAAACTGCAGTAGACCTTCCTGATAAGAAAGTTAAACCATGCTTTTTCATCTACATCAAGCATCTTTACATGATACTGACTCGGGATGATGAGAAATACGAGGAGCAAAGCCCTAGGATATTCTTACAGAAAGGCTGTACAAGCAGTCATCAAGCCTATTTCATGCAGTGATATTCATATCTCTTCTTGCAAAAAGGGCTTCCCTAAGAAGCTGAGCGAGTAGTCTTTGCGAGGCTTGCCTCTCAAACATTCACCAACACAGGGCATTGCCCTTGAACTGTGTTGTCCATTGTCACCTCAGAGGAGTCCACTCTGCAGCAGAGCTCTGGGACCGAGCATGCTTCTAGGAGCTTTGTCCTGGGGACAAGCTTAACTCTTCTTACAGAATTTCTCTCCATTTCAAATGGCACGT
The DNA here is from genome assembly GCA_028566535.1 of Scolopax minor. NCBI lineage: Eukaryota > Metazoa > Chordata > Aves > Charadriiformes > Scolopacidae > Scolopax > Scolopax minor. The sequence continues at coordinate 206,003,383 of JAOXNG010000001.1, forward strand.
GGTTCAATCACTCTTTCTGCTCTCAGCTCTTATTTTGAAGGAGCAGTTGTTTCTCATCCCCTCTCTTCTTTATCTGCTTTGGCAGAATCAGTTACGAACAGAGGAAAGTCTCAAGGACAAATTGTAGTTTTGGGCAATATTCTGACTTTCGTGTTGCTGTGCAACAGATTATTATTTAGCATCTGCTGTTGTAAGCCTGTAAATATTAACCAGTGTTCCTCATCTTACATGCTTTTGCAGAGAACTCAGTCTTTCCTGTAGGCAAGCTCTTTGGACATCACAAGTGGATGACTTGCTAAGGTCTTTAAGAAGAAATTAGCATTAAAAAAAATGGAATAAAGGAAAAAGAAAGAATCAGGCTTGCTTTGTTAACACGTGTGCTACAGTCAAAAACTGTGGCGTCAGACAATGTACATTTGTGACTATCTTCACTCAATTTTGCTAAAATGTTTCCACTGCTTTTTTAATACCAGTTTATTATTTTTTAACATCTGGATCAGATATAATAGTAATTACACATGTTGAACAGAGCTTGGGGTTTGAGGTTTTGAGGGGGCAGGAAAGGTGGCTTTCAGTAGAGGAATGAGCCCTGAATCATTCAAAGGGAATCCCATTCATGACAAATTGTTTACTCTCTCCTTTACCTTACTGAAACAGGGCTCAAGAAAACCTGTCTGGTATTTTTGTCCAAGAATTTCAAAAGCTGATGAAGCAGGACTGAATTGCCAAAACTTAGGCATATAGCACTATCTTGGAACCTTTAGGGTATTCAGGCACCAGTATGGAGCTGTCAGCCGTGCCATCGGGAAGACCCATGACATTCTGGCCGGGCAGAAGTATTTCAGAGTGAGCACTGAAAATGAGTAGTCACATTTGCAATTCTTAGCCATAATGCTTGAACTGAGTTTCACAGCTGTTACAACTTACCACCAGTGATGACAAAGGTAGGCGTCAGTCATCTGGAAAATTATCTGAGCCTTTAAAAATCTGAGCCTTTAAACCAGCAAGAGAAGCAGTCGTTCAAACTATGGCAGTCACCACTAAAAAACTAAATACTGAAGACACAGCAGCCACAATGCAATTACCATTGATAATTGTAATGGGTGCTGATCTCCACCTGCCAGAGGACCTAAACAGTTTATCAATTTAGGTATCATTAAGAAGAAAATTGAATACAAATGCTGTGATGTGCAGAAGTCATTTGATTGACTTTTATCATGTGCCAGATGAAAAATGGATATTCTAGATCAAATCCTCCCCCTGTATAAATGGATTTTACAGCAAATGGAAATACATTTAATTACCCCCCAAAGGAAGTGAATCCCTCCATCCTATACGTATGGAAAAAGCACTTTAATTCAAATTCTTTATATTGCAGAAATATTTCCATCACTGATGTGACTCTTTTGGGTGCAGCAGGCAAATTTTATTTTTGTCCATAACTGGCCACAATAATAGTTGTGGGGCCATTATTACACAAAGCAGACATTTGGGATGATATTTACAAACTAGATTTCTGTATTGAACTACTCTCTATAGACTTCCTTTATAATCAGTAGGGGAAAATAAATATTTTTAGTGTTTATTTTTCTTATGCTAAAGAAGGCATTTAAAATAGGTCAAAAGAACTGCACCTTAGAGGTGCCCATTTCTCTTCACCACTAACATAGAACTTCGGGTAGCTCAAAAGCAAACGTCAGCATTGTAGATGTCTATAGTTAGATGAGATTAATTCAGTCCCAAGAAATCAGATACAGATTATGTTAATCATTCTTAACAGCAATTACCCATGTTATGAGGTATGCTCAGCTATGGATTAAGAAAGAGATAAGCTTAATGTACCTTTGTCATAGTCCTGCTACTGCAATATTCCTTCTAGTGAAAAATAATACACCAGTGATGATATATTGATATTTAATAGAACAATTTATGTCAAAAATTTTATATCAGTTCTGTAATACCCCTATTAATGTATTTTTCAGCACCACAGCTCATCATAAATGTCTACATTGAATATTAGGAGAACAGCATGTGTTTCATGTAGAAAATTGCAGCAGAGTTAGAGGCGGGAGGGCTAGAAGAATGGCATGTCTTGATGTTGCTTAGATCAGGAAGTCATCAAGATCCCAGCATATCTCCATGTATCTTCTCAAGATACCCCAGGCTGGGAAACAAACAATAGTGAGTAAATCCTGATGATTCACAGGTGGGACAGGATGCAGCGATTAATCCCTGTCATTTTATAAGGGGATCAAAAAAATTATATCCAAAATCATCAACTTATGATGAACCCAAAAGATGTGAAGAGAAACTGGCCCATTTCTCTTGTCCTCTTTGTCACCACAGGGAACCACAGTCTGCCTGCATGCACACCAGCATCTTGATGCTCTGAGGGTAGACAAACTATTTGGACATAAACATTTTGTTGCTGTATGTATTTGTGGGAATGTGTGAATGAATAAATCAGCTTTGTTTTAAAATATAATCGCCACCCTCTCTCAAAGGTCTCTTGCTGAGATCTGTTGTGGTGCTGCTACAATGCTGCACCATTATTTCTGACAAAGTACTTCTCCATCCCTGAAAAAAACAGCTCCTCATCAGCCCAGGTTTGCTCTTTTCTTTCACATCAGTAAATATCCAAGTGCACTACTGTAACACTTAACATTTCATGAGCATTACACCATATTTTTGGAGGCATAGATAAGAAAAGATTCTAGTCTTGTTTAACTTTTAATTTCAGACTAGCAGCATGACTAAACTCACAATTACATTATTTCACCTGAGTGACACTGAAGATTAAAATGGACAAAGAGAAAGCTTATCCTAGAAAGCACTGAATTATGATAGACAGAGTGGTTTAAAACTGGTTGTGTTCCACAGCTTTGTGAATGAACAGGTTGAAATCTGGCACTTACTATAAAAAAGAAAAATTAATACTTGGGTATATTATTCATTCAAAAGAAAGAGAACCAAGCCCTTTGCTGGCATAAATTGCCACAGCTCTATTGATTTCAAACAAGAGCTGATTTGCATCAGATGAAAATCCAAGCCATATTTCATAACATGCTCAATTTTGATTAATTGTTATTACAGCCCTAAACAGGATTTTTCGATGCTCAATTATTCTCAGCACCATACATAAAAAGAAAACAAAAAGCCCCGCTGCTGAATATACCATACTCTCTAGCCATAAGACAATAAATAATTCTTTTCATAATTTAAAGAACATTAGACTTGATGTTCTCAGTTGACTTGTCTGGGAAGGGTGAGTAACTACACCCCCTATACTCAACTGAGGTGACTCAACAATCTTGTCTGTCAATTTTGTGATGACTGACCCACCAGTGTGTTGGGTCATCAGTAACACATCCTGAACAGAAGCCCTAAATTGACACTTTAAATGTCTGGACAGAACTGGATACGGTTTCCTATATGACCAGTCTCTACAAGCCACCTGAAAAACTCTTACATTCATTGTTCAGAACTATAGAAATATTATTCACAAAGCATTCGAGGCCTCCAGTCTTCTTTTACTCCTACCTTTAATTTATATATATCATCACAATTCTTCCTTAGAAATAAAAAAACCCCACGTTATTCTGAGTACTGTGCTCCCATGTGATACATACAGGGAATTTTTGTCAATGATTTTATGGTTCATTCCTTTTCAATCTGTATTAACATGGTAATAACATACTGGATGTTTGGGAAAGTTCTGTTTGTAGGTTATTATTTTACAGATAGGGGAGAAAGGGGGAGAGGACGG
>JAOXNG010000001.1:206547550-206557872 GCA_028566535.1 Scolopax minor
CATTTCTCTTTCTAAGGGACTTTAGGGAATTCATAGAATGGTTAGAGTTGGAAGAGACATTAAAGATCATCGAGTTCCAAGCCTGGGCAGGGACACCTCCCACTAGACCAGGTTGCTCAAAGTCCCATCCAGCCTGGCCTTGGAGAATTGACTCAGAAGCAGTCAATCAGCCCTTTTGCTAAATTATTGCAATTTTTGCTGGTGGAAGTCATTCCAACCACCCTTTTTCAGACCCACGTTACCTCTGGTCGACTACTTCCAGCTCACCGCGTTTCCCACAGTCACGGCAGCTCGTGCTCCATTTCTTCTGCTGTCGCTGAAATTCAGATGAAAACATGGAATTTCTTTTGACTTCCAGCTCATTTCCTGGTACATAAAAGCAAAGCAACTTCCACAGTAATTTTTGGGGTTGGGTAGGACGTCTTTTGCCACAGTAAGAAATGTTTTAGAGGTTCCTGAAGTTCAAAGCCACTGCAATAAAAAACTAGGAATAAATGTCCATCAGTGACTCCAGCTCAGATGGAGGAGGACACGATGTGCGACAGCTCCCGGCCCTTCCTTATCTTTATTTTACATAACGTAGCTCTGCAATTGGATTATTCATCAAATCTGGTGATAATTCTTTTGAATTTCTCCAGGAAGGGTACAAAAAGCATGTCGTGCTTTTCCATTTATTTCACATTATGAGCTTTTAAGATTCTTGAGTTGCAAAGATTTCCTTTCCTCTTGGTAGAAACCTTTCCTCTGTTGCTCATAAAGATTTAATGCTGGATTTGAAAGGCGTGTTTTGCCCAAACCCTACGGATTATGCTTGTTTGCTGTGGCAAAAATGCAGCATTTTGGAAACTTCCAGCATCTTCTACTCAAGCCACAAAACTTCTGCTGCACTTTTGTAGGCACAAATTCCTTTGGAATTTATCAATTTTCTTTCAAATTGGGTAAATCAAAACTCAGATAATGTTCAGACAAAAAAAACACCTAAAAATAAAGAAGGAGAAATGAAGTTTAATTAAGTTTTTATGCCTTTTCTTGGTTTCTTTATTCCAATTTTAGAGAGGGGAAATAAAGCTCTCTTGGAAATGTTTTGGGCTTGGCCACAAGTAGTTGAGAGTAATGGTTGGTCTCATGCAATTTCCTAGCATTATTAAATCTCTGGTAATTTGCAGATTTAGTTTTACCTTTCACCCAGAAAGTCATCTCCATAACCATAGAGAAGAGATCCATTTAATATTACAAATAAATAGATTTTCTGCCCCACCGAGGTTTAAATATAATTGATATTCTGTTTACTCTCTACCTCTCATCTAATCTACCCTTCTCCATTTCTCTTTTTTGTTATTATTTTTCCCAAACTATTAAGCTTCGCGGATGTAATTTGTATAAACAATGTCGCCCTATTAAAAAACCCAAGATAATTTATTGCCTTGAATTAAAATTACCAGCATGGAACGTCCTCGAAATTAGCATTGATCTCAAGTTGTTTTCAGACGTAGTAGATCAAATTCTTATTCTTTGGAGCCTGATGACACATATTACAATCATCTTTCTCCATTCTGGACCCCATGAGAAAAAAGTAAATCAAAGGGAAACACTTAATTAGTCTGAAAAATATCATGTTATTAACTGAACAGCAGCGACAATAACTTACTCGCGCTTTGAAGATGTAACAAGGTCTTCTCCTTCCTTAATGTTATCCTCAGTGATAAGTGCAAAGCTCCTGCAATATATTAATAAGCAAAGCCAAATATTGAACATATTTTGACCGTCCTGCCCTTCCCCACCCAGAGATGCTCCCCAGAGGTGCTCCGCAAGATGTTTTCTTGCCTTGAGCTGGGAGACCCACAGGTTATTTTCCCAATGGAGCATCTCAACAGTTTCAAGTCCCCTCGTCGCAGGTCACAGAGGATGGAGATGGTACAACAGACTTGCACAAACAAGAGTTTTTCACCACAAGAAGTTTGTTGTGCCGTGGAAGTGCGTCACTGCGTCAAGGCCTGGGCAACAGCTGGTGGAGAAACACTGAAGGAAGACCAGGCTTTTCTTCCCAGGTCTGGAGGAGGTTCCAATGGGTCAATCTCTGAATCACGGAATGATATGGGGTTGGAAGGGACCTCTGGAGATCATCTAGTCCAGAGCACGTCCCCCGAGAGCAGGTTGCACAGGAACGTGTCCAGGCAGGTTTGGCTTTTCCAGAGATGGAGACTCCACCACCTCTCTGGGCAGCTGGAAGGGTCAGTATTGACCCTTCCTTTGGCATTTCCTTTCCAGTGCTTGAGTTGTGCTCTGGAGGGTGTGAAGGCCTTCATCTCCCCCTTTCCACCACTTGAGGCGAACACTGAATATGCAGAGCATGGCCAAGGCAGAGGAGCAACTCTCAGTTAGGACCAGCAACAGCTCTCTCAAATGTGGGCATGCCCGAATCCAAATGCAACCACAGAGGATCCCAACCTGTATCTTCTCCAGCTCCCTCTCCTTTCTCCAGGATTTTCAGGTCAAGCTGGTGCCGGAGGAGCAAACAATTGGAAAGACAACATGTGTGAGACCAGGCAGGACAACTTCTCTGGCTGCTTGGGAGTTTCCTTGGGTGCCATCCCTGCAGGTTGGCCTCTGGTTCTTAATTCCACCTTGGACAGGAGCTCAGAACTGCTCCATGCCCCACATTTAGGTTGTCTAGGTATGTTGGCCAACATACAACCCCTTTACGTGGACAACCAGGTGATGACTTCAGCCATCCTTTGGCTGCTTCTGAGAGCAGCCCATCTCCTTGCCATGAGACCACCACCTCTAAGCCTCACAGGTTCTTCTTTTGGAGGCTTTGTCAAGAGTGGCTGAGGCCAAGAGGAAGAATGACAGCCCTTGGGAGCTGTGTGGACTAGGAAATCCCAGCACGTGGTGTGAGAAGACATTGCCACCTGGCTCCACAGTCAGTGGAGGGAGACATTCCCTTTGAGGGACAATTCATAGCTAATAAAGTAAACTCCTCCAAAGGTCCTCCTGGACCAATGTCCTCTTGCTCCAGATTCCTACATAAATATCTTAACTGTCCCCTAACCATTCTTAAGGGAAAGCTGTTGGATGGCAATTAGAAAGGGCTAAATCCTGTCCTGCCTAAATAGGCTCTGACACAGTCTTCTGCAGTGCAGGACATATCCTTGGACACCATATTGAAAAACACAAAAGTTTTGATTATAATATTATCAATTTATGAATAATGCACCTGCCTGCACCTCAGGAACATCGAGATTTATAACGAAAACCTCAAATCAATCTCATTTACGTTGCTCCGACCCAATTATTCCTCCAAGTTGCGGTCACATCTTTGATAAATGAAAGAGCTGGAGAGCTCTGCCAGGTGGTGGGATTTGGTGGTGCTCCTGGAGTGTGTCCTCAAAGTCATTTGGCCCAGGATGCTCCCTGGCAGGAGAAGCCTGGCAACATAGTGCAATAAAAGTCTTACCTGAGTTTTCCCTTTCTGTAGAGAAAGAGGATCCCTCCAAGCAAGAGGAGACCAAAGAGTAGCCCCAAAATCGTCCCTGCTGTGATCCTGCTCATTGCGTGGCTCCCAACTTGCCCGCTGAAAGTGCTGCCAGTGGCCACCTCCATTTTGCCACTTGAAATGCCAAGTGCTTCACCTGGGAAAGGGCAGGAAGACATAGTGGTGAGGACTTGACTGGGCAACATGCCCACACCCCCCCACACCACCCCGGACAGACGCACAGGGCAAAGGGAGCCTGCAGTTGGGTCTGGCACTGCGCACCTGGGTAGTCACCTGTCCTTGGGGTGTCCTCCACCTCGGTGGACTCAACTACTCTGCTACCTGTATAACAACTACCAGGTCCCCTGGCCGTGACCTACATGCCCATGATCATCTGCCAGCTTACATGGTGTATCTTACCACTTACCTGTCCCCAAGAAAATATATTTTGAGGAAACGCATGTATTTTCTATATAATTCTTATACTAAATAGAGTCTGCTCATTAGTCTACTCCATAACTTTTCTCCAAGGCTCTTTTTAGGATGTAGATGTGAGTTTAGCTCTTAAAGCTTGTAGGTTGGTCAGTTAATATCCATGTGCATTTCAAAGCTCTGGATACAGAAGGTGTTTCTCTCCTGAGCATTTGTTGGCGTTTCACCTGCAATGAAATGGAACTTGTTGAGTGCTTTGAATAAGGAAACACGCTAGATGTTCTCAAATACATGGTTAACTCAGAATCTTCCAGTGAAAGTTCACTGCAGTATGGTAATCCCTTTGCCAGATACCTTGACCTATCAGAGGTACCAAAGGGGTCTGGACAAACAGTGTTGGCTTTGATCCTGCCATACAGGCAAGTGCCAAGTGCTGTTGATAAAAGCTACAGCTGATAAATGATAGAATTGATAATGAAAGAAAAGGTTTCTTAATTTTTAAACACATACCCTCACAACATACCTTCTGAGATTTTAATCTCAGTTTTCTACAATGAGGAAACTAGGATTTTGTGATTAAAACAGATAGCAGTTGTGGGGAGGAACCAGATCCCACAAAAAAATTGCCTTTGTCTTCAAGGAATGCTTTTTATCTGCCATTGCTACAAATCAACATAATGTAGAGCTACCTCTTTGCTTCATCTTTAATGAAGTCAGTAGAGTTTTTCATGCCCTCAGTGATCGGCACAGCCACCAGTCTTTTCAGGTAACTGTCAGAGCAGAATAGCATTGCATACAGCCTGCTTTTGCATAAAAAGTAAAACAAAATCTATCTCAGGAGGCTACCAAGGCTATCGAAGCATCTCAAGTTCCTTGATTTATTTATCTGTGCCACAAATCAAAAGCAAATTTTAAAGCTCTTTTTTTTTTTTTTTTTTTTGCCACCTGCTAATCATTTCACCATCCTTCCCTTTCCAGAATGTTTCCACAGATACTCATATTTCTCAAGCTGGCAGCTTTCTGATCCCCAAGACTGAATAGCTGGTTATCTCAGCTTTCCATCTTACGTGGAGTTTATCTCCCTCATTTACAATAGCAAGAGCACTGTCTGCATGCACAGACCATTATCCTGGTTGGGTTGTTAAAGTTACTGTAATGCTGACTTTATTTTCTGTAACAGTTCTGAACAAAATGTTTCCTTTGAAAGGTCTCAGACCTCTATCCTCCCAACTCCTAATCACAGTAATAACCAACCTCAAGGAGTCATTAGTGAAGACTCAAACAATATCCTGTAACAAGTCAGCTATGGAGAAATTGGCATAGTTTATCTCTTTGATTCATGTTCTTAGGAAAATAATGGCTTGCAAAATAAAGCTAGCATTGCTCTCATGCTGTACAGTATCCCTTGGATCTCAGTCTTTCCTCCCCCACACACTTGTCTCCCAAACTAACATTGAATATAACTCTGCAATTGCTTACAAGACAGAGTCCATCTACAGAAGTGATATATTCTTAGACTATAATACCAGTTTATTGTGCTACTTCTTGAACTGACTCACCTATAAACCTCTTTTAGATCACTGTAACTTGTTGCATTTTTAGATGAGCTGGGAAAATGGTATAATAATTATATTCAAATCCAACCCATAAAGAATGGCTTGCTTTTCTGACCCAAATGGATGCAATGAACTATGTAAACTGGGTTTGGGGAAGTTCTTGGTATTGTTTGCTTTTGGTTTTGTCTTTGTAAAATGGACACTTACGCTTTGTAGAAAAGCTGATAAATAGCATAAACTATGGCTCACCACTAAGAGACTTTGTAAAATCTCTGTCTGCTGTTTGGTTTGGCTTCAGCAATCAAAGGGATCAGCTTTTCTTCATTGAAAGGACCATGCAGGTGGCTTTTCAGGTTTCTTTAAGGATTTTTTTTTCTCATTTGATATGGTTCAGGCTCTCAACTGGGCATCAAAGAATGTGAGTTTATTTGGAGTTTTGCTTTAGTATTGATCAGCTTCAAGATCAGTTTAGCTTTTTCTTCTTTCCTTTTTTCATTCTATAAAGGGGGAATAAGGACAATTCCCCCTATAAAGCAAAAGGTAATGTTCAGCTCATTGGTGGTTTGTTTGGGTTTTTTACAAATAAAACTCTTGAATCTAGGTATATGATATATGCACAGCTTCAAGATGTCTTAGTTTCTCTCTGAAAGAGCTGTATTGATATGGATAAACTATACTTGTCTGGGGAAAACTGGGAAGTTTGGAAGATCAAGAAATAATCCAGACAGTCATGAGGCTCATCCCATGATTCAATTATAAGTATTATTTGTACTTGTTGACTGGGTCAACAAATGAAATTGCCAGCCTGAGATAGCCTGGCATAGTTTGGTTGTTCAGGAGAGGAAGTTCAGGACTGGAACACAGCGTTGCTTCAGAGATTGAGTCCTACTAGAAAAGGTGCTATGAACTTACAGTGGGGTTTCTTTTGTATTATGTCTGACTGGGGCATATAACTTTTAAGTTACATTTTGCAGTAATTTGGTTCAGTCAGCTACCCTGTGTTATCCTCTATCTATATTAGTAAGTGGATACTCCAGTTAAGATTGAAAAGTTGATGAAAAATGGGCATCTAGGCTGCCTCTGTGTTGCACAACTTAAACTCCCTTCCTACAGCTTCACATTGGTGGTAAGGGTCATAAGAGGGAGGCATGTCAAAGTTAAATTCATAAAACAAGGAATGAAGGGGGTGTTCTTGACTGGCAGTTGGATGAACCTTACCTCACACTCCACAGATGCCCCACGTGGAGGAAGTTTCAGTCACATGCAAAAACCTCTTATGACTTCAGACCTGCTGTGCAAAGACCCTACTGAAATAGTACCTCAAAGTATTTAGATATAATGTGGTTTAGGACAGTTAATATGAAATAGTAATTCTCTGTTATCAAGCAATGACATGGATGTGGTGCATGAAACTGCAAATGGCAAATCTAGAAGCTGCAAGTAGCAAAACCTGAGTTTTTCTTAGAATCAAGAGAATTGTCACTGGAATAAGAATCTGAAATTTATTTACATGGTGAAATGTAACTTTTCATGTAATTTTCACTATGGAACACTTCAACAATGTGAAATAATATGAAACAAAGCTTCATATCCCTTGCAGAAGTCTTTTTCAATCAGGTCATTCCTATCAATCTCAGTTGACAGTCACGCTAAGGGACTTTTAGACAACAGTGAATATTTAAACTTGTGACTTTTAAAGCAGTAGGAAGCTTTTAAAGCAATATTACCAATGCTTGTGATTTTACTGATAATTTTATGTTCTCTACAGGTTCTGAAGGTATGTACATAGATGAGACAGCCAATTTTCATGAGAAGAAATAAAACAAGATTCTAGAACTTCCTAACAGCTTCGGAATGGTGAAAGACACAGAAGAACTGAAACACAAAAGCTCTGAAAGTGGAGAGAAAACTGATACACTTGTTCTATGTTTTAAGATATCTGGTGATTTGGGGAGCTCTGAGATGTTCTGGCAAGACTGACAGTGAAAGGCGACTTGGAACATGACAATGTGTCAGTTAAAAAGAAGAAGAAATCCACAATCTGCCTTATATCCTCAGACCTCTGAAAGTCTCCTGGAGACAAAAACCACAATGAAAATCAGCTGGCGTAAAGCCTAACATAATTTTGGAGGGGAAAAAATACAGTAAGAAGCTATAATAATATCCTCTTGATGGAATCTAAAACCACACTTGTGGCCCCAAATGCTGCTGATTTCATGCTGGGTGTTAGTTTAACTTGTTTACTTTGCAATCAAAAGAAAACTTACAGATTAAAAAAAAAAAATCCTATTTAAGGAAGTCACAACATTATAATTCCAAGAAAAACTCAACTGGCTTCTGTCTGGCTTGTCTTAGAAAATATCCACTCAGAATTATATAGCTTAGAAAAACAGAGTTGTCCTGACCTGAGCACAATGTGATGCTGCTAGGGCCTGTGTACATGCACATCTGGATTACCCACAACACTCCACGTTGTCTTCTCCTTCTGGAGCCTGTCTCCAGGCTACTATGCTTTGGCTTACCACCAATTTCATTCTGCCATTCAGCCAGCCACTTGAAACAAAGCTTCTCATCCACTGGCTTCCTTGTCATTCCTTATACCTGCCGTGGTCCCTATTTTTGGCTAACCAACACCTGTTTTTAGGCTAGTATTAAAAACCGTGAGAGGAGACCAAGAGCTCCCTCACAGGGAAAGAAAGCCAAATGACAGGGAAGTCAGATAGGTGTGAAGTATTAATTCAGGGGTGGAGAACACAATGCATTTATTTACTCTAGCACGCATGTCCTAATATCACCCCTCAAGATAAATTTACTGCTCTGTTATAAGATGGGACGTATGTCACTCTAATTTACTTTGATAGATTGACAGCAAGTTAGAATTTCAGGTTTCACTTTAAGAATTTTCTTGGTCTTGTAACTGTGCAGCTTTAAACATGGAGTGCACCCAGAAGACTCCAACCAGAAATCAACTACAAAAGGACTTGATAGTGTACATAAGTGCATCAATGAACTTAGGGCTACTGTAAAGTTCTCTAGACTAGACAACTTCCATACATTCAGGAAATTCTAATTCATTGATTTAATTAACTCAGATCACAGTCAAGATTTTTGCCAAAGCACAAGTTCCTGCTTCACAAAGAACTTGGCTTAGTCTTTTTCTAGAGTACATTAAAGTATCCTCTTTTTTCCACCCACCACATATTGTACAAGTCAAATTTGGTCCTAGTGCAATTTTACTAATGTGGGACACAATCCATTGTGGAGTAGAATGCAGGAAGAGTATCCATCTGAACTTTCCTTCTAACGGTCACCAAGCTTGTAGTCTGATATTTCATATATAAATGATGCCTGCATTAAGTACCTGACAAGGCTAGTTTGTGCCTCTACCCCTCTAGGAAACACTGAGGCAAGTTCTTGTAGAAGGCAATACAGAGCACCAATCTCTACCCTTGCTGACTGCAGTAGGTGCCTAGAAGCCATCTAATCTATTATTCAGACTAATTGGATGCAAAAACATGCATACTCTTGAAAATAGCTGTCATAGTCTGGCGAGCTCTGTTGCACTCCAAACCTTGTCCCATGCTTGAGTTTTTTTGGAAAATTTCCCCCACCAGTCCAGTTTTCCAACCACCCCACCGGTGCTGAGGGTGTTGGGAAGCGTAGTCTGTGGCGCTCCTAGGGCCAACCTTTCCCTCAGCAGATGGGGGCAAGTTCATGAAGCCCTATATTCTCCACTAGGTGCTGGCATAAGCAATGTCACTTCTTCCCCATGTTTCCTTCTTGTTTTGATACTCTGCTTCTTAAGTAAAGGCTGCAAAACCACTTGTGTAGGGACAGTTTTACTGTTTAGATGATAAATACATAGTGCAGTAAGGAGTTGGAGTGTGGTGCAAGGTTCCGGTTTTCACAATATGCCACTAAAAGCTCAGCAACCCCTGAAGGTGATCAGAAGACAGGAACTAATTATTTTTAAAAAATTAAAAATAAGTGGATAAAAAAGATTCAGATACTTACACATCTGTTGGCATGTTTGAGTACATATTAAAACACTGAAAGCTAAAGGTGAGCAATCCATCATTAACTTTGTAGTTAATGTCACTTCTGACAGTGTGAGCTTCAGGAACCCTGATGTCCACCCTGGAATAAGGAAGGCAAATCTGGTCTATACAGGTAGCTTTTCTCATGGCAGGAGTGGGGCAACTAGAATTAGTATGCGCTAATGATATCAAACCTCATTCTGAGATTTGAAGACCAGCCTCAGAAGTGCTGCCTGGACCGTGAAATCCTACATCAGATGTATGTTGTGACAGGCAGCTCACCAACCTTGTTTGTATTCATGGAGTTATTGACACTGCTGCCCACAGCCCTGCCAAATTTACATGCCGATGCTCTCAGGTGTCGTGACCATCTCAAAACGCTTGATATTATACAGATGTGCCACCAGGGGTCAGGTTGAGCACAGCACAACCAAGCAATATCCCGAGCTTGGATCAGAAGAACCCTCCGTGCAACGTGCAGACAGAAAAGCTGCCAGAAACTTGTCCACAGGATGTGGAGGAGACCCAACATGAGTCGAGTCTGGAGTTACCCCAGGCGTGGGGTTTCAACTTCGCAGCAGAGCAGAGTCTGAAGAACTTGTGCAATGTTGTCTGGAGCCTGTCTATACTGCTGGTGCCATCTACTGGCTAAATCATTACCTAGCCATGGCTAGTGGGAAGAGCCTACCGAGAAGTGGGTGCACACTTTATCTCCTTCTTGCTGCGGGAAAGCCGACAGTCTTGGAAACCATGAGACGTCATGAATCATGGCGGACAGCCAGCAAAAGGCTAAAGTATGCATATACAGAGTCCTTCCTTAGG
>JAOXNG010000001.1:208354994-208366787 GCA_028566535.1 Scolopax minor
TTGATGCAAGAAGTGCTGGACAAGTTATTATGTGTAATGTTACAGCTTGGCTTAGATTATCAGAGTGATTTTTCTGGGGTATGAGTTAAGTAAAAACTCCAGAAAATGAATCATAATGAGGACAAACTTCCTAAAATTCAGGAGCTTAATACATATAGAGGCAAAAAGTTCACATCCTCCTGTCTGCTTAACCACATTTAGTCTCCCTGCCTGAGACATAACTGTCTTCCGCTCCTCTCTCCTTGGTTTCAATGGAAATTTCTGGAAACAAACAGAAAACACTTTTACAAGGTATTTCTTTTTTTCACAGTAACAGACAAATGTACTACAGCAAAACTTTTCCACGGCATTCTATAGAAAATGCAAAAATACAGGATCACTTGCCACAAGCACTTTCCTTGGCTACCTGATTCAAAGGGCTTTTAATAATGTGTGTTAAACTTGGCCTGTAACTAAAGAGCATTTCCAATAATGGAACCACACAGTGATGCTCAACACACATATGAATTTACTTGGTTTAAAAAGTAGGGTTTAGAGCAGGTAGAAACCTCATGTGTATCTTTGCTTTTTGAAGGGAAGCAGTTTGGGGAATATATCGAACTATAAATTTTCTCTGAAGTGTCTCAGCATGTTCAGGCAGATAACAGCACTGCACAACTTCAAGCGCAGTTTGACTTTTTGACAGAAAAATCAAACTCTCTGCTGAAGCTCATTTCTTTCTTCAAATATTGCATACATGAATCATTAACACCTTTAACAAACTGGAAAATCTCCAAGTCTATTTGGTCAATAACACTCTGCTTCAAACACAAAACTGCAGTAATTTCTTTCAAGGTCTTGGTGATGTCTCTCACAGAACTGATGAGCGTGTTCAAAGACACTTCTGCTTTACAATGAGACATATGGTATATTTTGTGTTTATGAGTTTCTTTAATACTAGCTCTCTGGCACAACATAACAATGTAATATTTTGTTTGGAAAAGTAGAGAAAAAGAAGGCAATAAGGGAGATGGCATGATATGGTATTTGGTTTTACTCTGTTGATGGATAGTACTTCTTTTGGGGTACCTTCAGTGAAAAACTTAGGCAGCAGATGTATGTATCTAAGCATAAACACTCGTTATATGCATGGTATGCTACAGAATACTTGTGGGAGATATTTCAGTTTGGCAGAGGGCAATAGCCTCAATCAAATCTTGAAATGCATAGATGTGTATCAAGGAAGAGCCCAATACTACATTTCTCATAACGCTGTGGTCCAGCTCTGAAACTGCAGTCAGCAGCTAACGCCTCATGTGATAGCAGAGTTGTTTTTCTTTTTTCTGTGTATTATGGTACCTTTTGTATATATTCATTTTCATCTGCCTCTTTTTTTTTTTTTTTATTTTGCTTACTCCATGATGGAAGATGGGTTTGGATGGGGGTGGACAAAACTGGCATGTTTTGAGAAATTGTTAGTGAAGAAACATTCAGTTATGAGGTGGAAGCTAGACCAGCAGTCAAGGGATCTAATGTTTCTGAAAAAATGCTCTTTTGAAAACTGTAATCAAGAATCTTGTCAAAGAGAGAAGGTCAAAAAGATGTTAAAAAAAAAAAAAGGAGGAAAAGTAAAAAAAAAAATAATAAAAATTAGATGTAATCAAATCATAGAATCATCTGGGCCGGAAGGGACCTTCAAAGGTTATCTAGTCCAACCCCCCTGCAGTCACAGGGACACTTCCAACTAGACCAGGTGGCCCAGGGCCTTGTCAAGCCTCACTTTGAATGTCTCCAGGGAAGGGGCCTCAACCACTTCCCTGGGCAACCTGTTCCAGTGATCCACCACCCTCATAGTAAAGAACGTATTCCTAATGTCTAATCTAAATCTGCTCTTCTCCAGTTTAAACCCATGTTCCTCATCACATGGATTTTCAGACGGCACTTCACACAGAGTGTCTAGAAGTGGAAAAGATGCATTCAGCTCGATCCAGCTGTCTGACCGTGGTTGTTTCAAATGACTCAGGAGCATGTGCCTGTGGAGGTGATGGAGCCAGAAACTGGAGTGATACTATTGTAAAGCGTTGCTGGAGTCAAGCTCTGGATGGCCAAAATCCTTCAGTCTTGGGATCCAGCCATGACTGTGTGTGATGCCTGCCCTTCCTAATGCAAAGTCAAAATTATTTGCATCACAGCAGTCCAAAACGAAGCTTTTCACTTCATGTCCCCCTGACAAGCAGTTCTCATCTCTCAGCTGAGACCATTTACAGTAATAATACTGTAAAAATGCTTTCCCATCACTTGAAGCCATTGTCTGGCCATCAGGACTATTGCCAAGACCAGTGAACTTTCTGAACATCCCTTACTCTGCTGGGGCCAGGTTTTCTGAAATCAGTCTCAGTACATCATATCTCCAAGGAAATCTGAAACTTTGTAAGAACTTGGAACTATTTCTTACCAGCTGCAGTATCACAAAGGCAACCCAGCATGATGATCTAGGGACTGGTGCTGTTGGAGATGCCAGTTTTGCTTCCTCTGAGTTAGAAGGTAAAATCACTGTGTGGACCATGCTTGAGCATTAAAACATGGTGCAGGATGTGGTAAATGTTGGTGTCTCCATCTCTTTGTGGGAATTTCTCTCTCCTAACTTTATCAATGAGATTAATATCAAATATCTGTAAATGTTTTCACTGTAGATGTTCATCCCTCAGCTGGATATTCAGGTTTTTATGACAGTAAATGGAGCCTGTACCAAGAATAAAGGGCAATAACAATTTAAGTAAATTAAGTAAACAATAAATAATATGTATAAAATCTTTATCTGCTTGGCTGGTTTGCTATATAAAACTCCATTGGCTGTATTGACCAGATTTTGCCCCATTGACATGAGTGGAAACCTAGATTTCTGTCTCAGAGGAAAGCATGCACTTTATAAACATAAAATAGATGCTATAAATCCCATCCTATATGTTTACATTGCAAGTAATTCTGTGTTTGGACTCTTTGCAGTCAATGGAGCGAAGCAGGCACTTGCAGGGTATGATTCATCTTATCTCAAGTAAATAATTAACACAGATTAAATGATCTCTGTGCTAAAATTGCTATTTCTCTCCTTCAACTAAAATGAGAGTTCAGGGTATCCAGCTGAGATGGACCCTTCTACACTGGAGACATCCAAACCCGGGTGAGATGATTCCCACCTCATGCACCTCCTCAAGGTTGGCTTGCTTTTCCACTAAATTTCACTCTGTACTTGCATTCCTTCCTGAAAACTGGTGTGTTACCGACATGGCTTGGCCACTGCCCTCTTCCCCTGCTGAATTACAAAAGAAAATCTGCAACCACAGTCTGAATCTTAAAGCACTTCAGGATATATAATGCAGTATGAATTTAAGTTATTAGACGACATCTCCAGGAGCCACCTTGGTTTGATTTGACAGATCTTTCTGTCTTTCAACATCGAGATTTCTTGGATTGTGTCTCCTCAACCTTATGATCCAAAAGAATTTTCCAGCTTCCTTTACTCATTCTTTGGCATCAAGGGAGACTCATAAAATAATGTTAAAAAAAGGCATTCCTGTGTGAGCATCTGTGTGGGTGTGAGTGTTTGTATATGAAATATTTAATAAGCCATTGAAAGACACAGCAAATGAAGATGCTTCGCCTGCCAGATTTGATTTCTTTTGAATTGCTTGGGCTTGGCAGTAATAATTGCAGAAACCTTTGCTTTCAGCTTAGAGAGAAGGTGTGAACAGGAAGGAAGAAAATGAGTTACTTTTATATGACATTATGTTAAGAGCTATTGCCAGTTTCGTCAACAAAGACCTGTAGTCATATCTTTTTTTTCTTCTTTTTTTGTAGTTTTAGGCACCAAATCAGAGTTTCTCAGTCTGGAGACTAAAGTCCTCGTTAGGGCTGGATGGGAGAGGTGAGTTTTCTGTGTTGTGCATGGTAAAGATGCAGGAGGCAGAAAGTGGTATTTAAGTTTCAGGTCTCTGTTGGCACAAATATATGTGGATGTAAATTGGGCCATGGCTACTTTTGAAGCGGAAAAATTAGCAGATGGCTTTGAATCCTCAAAGGAATGCAATTCTGGAAAAGGCTTTTAGTAGCATTAAAGGTGTGAATGGCAACATATGGCAGAGTACCTATGACAGCAACATTTTGATCAGATGACTCAAGAGGTCTCTCCGTCTCTGTAGTCTTCTTTCATACACTGAATTATAGTGTAATGATTTTCCTTTCCTCCTGGCTCCTCCATTAGCAACTCCAAATGGACTCTGTGAGACATAACACTGGGACCTCAATTCTTTCCCTGTGCTGGGGTCTGAAGCTGTAAACCCAAAGCGTTTCCTCAGCATTGGAAGGCAGAAAATGGCTGTTGTGGTCGTGCAGTGTAACTGCTGGCACATTAAGCTCTTGAGCACCATGGCCCTTGAGCTTGTCATTGAGGCTTCTGCACACACATAGGTTGCTCTTGCATCATGATCATCTGTACATAATACATCTGGTCTTGAAGGTGGCCTAGAGATGTTCTTCAGAAAACAAGATATGTACTTCTCATTCTCTCAAGTTCAGCTAGACTTCCCAAAAGAGCAGTAGAAGTTCATGCACTCTTTTATGAGAGGATTCAAGGTTATGGGCTAGCCTTAAAGACAACTTGTGAACTTATAGAGAAATAAAACTGAAAGGCATCTTGAAGTATTACTTGGCGTATTGGGTTTGTGTGGCAAGGTTTTGGTAGCAGAGGGACTACAGGGGTGGATTCTGTGAGAAGCTGCTAGAATCTCCCCCTATGTCCAATAGAGCCAGGGTCAATCCACTACTCTTGGCTTGTCTTTCTGGACCACAGATGGATCATCTATAACTGTGCCATTCCTAGCAGAGACTTACCTTAAATGTCTAGTTAAAGAGATGGTGCTTGATGACCTGCAGTGTTGGAGACCAGAGAGAGTTCAGTCAGCTGATTCCAGAGTCCTGCTCTCTGCTAGCAAGTTTTTCATAGTTCTTAAGAATTAAGATTTCTTAAATTGAATCATCCTTACTGCAAAGGAGCCTCATGATTTCTTGCCATGCCTGTTCATTTTCTTGACTATGCAATGCTAAAGGGAAGATATTGTTCTCTCTGCTATATAAAAAGACTTTTATTGGTTTATTTGGGCCAGGGTAGGCCATAATAGAGAGCCTGGGCCAAAGTTTTGTTTTGAGAAGTCATTGTATGCAGCCATTAATACCCAGGGAAAAACATACAGCTCTCTGGAAGGCAGAGAAAGGAAGAATGTCAGAACTGGACACCAAGGATCACACTGTGATGGCCTTAATGTTGTAGATGGGTTCTGCCTCTTGCTCTCTGCAGGGCAATACAGCCAGTGCTGTTGATAAACTCAGCAGCCCATGATGGATTTTTTTTTTTCCTGGAATTGCTTCCCTTTATGCCTCAGCTAGGAGGAAGCTGGGCACTTGTTTTTGAAAGCCCATTTGCTCAATGGTCATTCCAGAGGTCCAGAGATTTGTAAGTCATGCCAAGGATGGCTGTTTAAAGAAAGAGACACCACATGTTTCCTAGTTAGAGGTGTCACTGCCCATGGCAGTGGAGTTAGAACTTGATGATCTTTAAGATCCCTTCTAACTCTAACCATTCTATGATGCTATGATTCTGTCATTTGTGAGTGCTGAACTTCACCTAGACAGGGCTTAAGTACATTCTAATGTATTTTTAAAAACCAATGTATCTGTTCTCAAATTTATAATTTGAATGTGTCAAAAAACACCATGTAGGGGAAAAGGCAGTTGCTTTGCACTGGGCTTGCGCAGAATTTATGGCCCACTTTCTTCACGTATGAGATGGAAACTCGGTGGCACACTTAGGATTCTCTCCTGCTGGCCCAGGATGTTTTTTATTCACTTGTTTTTGAGGAAGAAGGATTAAAAAAAACCTGCCTCACCTTCAGAAAGGGATTGGCATTCAATAACAACCTACTGGCTAGACTTTGTTCTGCAGTAATCCTCAGGGTCTGGAAAAAACAGTTGACAGCGAAAACACAAATTCTGATTCCAGCCCTTGGCCAAAGCGAACAAGGCACCACATCAGGAATGTACTAAGGCTTCACACATGGCCTTCAGCTACTTCTCTCTCCCACCCACTCTGAGCTCCTTACTTACTAACTCAAGCTCCAAAGCTCTGGAGGAAGCAGAGTCCTTTCTCACAGTCCTTTCTCACTCCTTTCTTCCTGCCCCTCCTTGTTCCACTTGTTTTGAAGCTTGGGTGAAGTGCCTCTCCTCGCTCTGAAGACATGGAGGAGTATGTCCTTAATCAAGCTCAAACCCCTCCACTCAGATGAAAGCATAGCACAACGAGCATGACAAATCCTTCTTCTCAGCTGGTGCAAATCCGTACTTCTCCTGGTTTCCCAGAAAGTGCCCAGAGAGGCTATGTGTGAAAGATAAGCCAAAAAGTCGACACTGGAAGCTTGCAGAGGAATTTTTGGACAGAGTGCAAACAATCTGGTTCACATCAGCCCTCCAGCTTATTCATTCCCCTATCAACAACCAGATGTTCGAGGCACAGTGCAAAGGTTGGTGAGTGACTCCGTCTTCCTGGCTTACAGGAGCTGCTGTCTGTTTGTTCTATGGTAGTGAGTGAGGTGTTGTAGGTCAACAGGGAGGCAACCAGAGTAATGGTGTTTTCAGGGACCCTTTGCAAAAGCTATCTTGGCAGGTGTCTTATGTGCTGGATCTATCATGCATCTCTGAAGAGTTATGCTGCAGTCCAGAAGGTCCATGTCCATGTGGGATAAGGGGTTTTAAAGCTCCAGGGAAGTCTAATTAATCAGTGAATTTTCAAAGAGTTTGAAAAGAGCCTGGCCATGGCTCTCAAACCAGTAAGGAGTTTCAGGTTCAGGAGAATGGCTCAGCAAGTTGGGACCCAGCACCAAGCTACCTGAGAAACAAAGTAAGAATGTTCAGCTGTATGGACATGAAACATGTTGTGCCAGTCATGCTCAGGTTTGGAAAATTGTCCCTAGCTTATTTCAGGGAGCCAAACAGCTGCAGCTATTGGATTGTTCCATGTGGAGCCATAAAACCTGCAGCATGCAGACTACAGAAAAGGGATGCTACTCAGAAGCACCTATCCCACAACCAGCCATTTGGGTTGAAACACTCCCCAGTAAACATTTAGAAGCAGTTTTCCTAATTTTTTTCACTTTTTTTTTTTTTCAAATTTTGCCTCTTAAAAGGTCTTTTCAGTGACGTATCTGACCCCTTATCTCCAATTCTTTTGTATCCCCTCCTTATCCCTATTACTGTTTTCCAAAATCAGGGACTTCATCTGTCCCTATCTTCTTCCCTTCATCAATGCATGTCACAACTCTCCCAACTCCTTGCATATGCTGGTGACTCCAGCATGGATATTTGCACAGGCTCTTAGCTCAAAGCTCAAGGGAAACTGTGGAATAGCCACTGCAGAATGGCTGGGATGTAGTAGTTTGATGAGTAGAAGGGTTCCCTGGACTTTAGAGACTTAAACATCAAGCTGTTGTTTGGACTCTTTATGCTTTAAGGTCAATAATGTGTTGTGGGGCTGCAGTGGGTTGACCTTGGCTGGACACCAGGCGCCCACCAAGCTGCTCTATCACTCCCCTCCTCATCAGGATGGGGAGGGGAGAAAATAAGGTGGAAAATACTAAAAAGCTTGTAGGCCAAGGTAAAGGTACTTTAATAAAACCAAAACAAAGGCCGTGTGTGGAATCTAAGTAAAACAAAATGTTTATTCTCTACTTCCCATCAGCAGGTAATGTCTAGGAAGTAGGGCTTCAGAACATGTAGTGGTTGCTCTGGAAGACAACATCATGATAATGAACACCCTGCCTCCCCCTCCTTTCTCTTAGCTTTTATTGCTAAGCAGATGTGATATGGCATGGAATATCATAGAATCATCAAATAGTTTGGATTGGAAGGGACTTTTAAAGGCCATCTAGGTAATGAGCAGGGACATCTTCAACTAGATCAGGTTACCCAGAGTCCTGTCCAACCTGACCTGTAATGTTTCCAGGGATGGGGCATCTACCACCTCTCTGGGAAACCTGGGCCAGCGTCTCACCACCTCAATGTAAAACATTTCTTCCTTAGATATAGTCTGAATATCCCCTCTTTTAGTTTGAAGCCATTACACCTTGTCCTATTAGAACAGGCCCTGCTAAAAAGTTTGTCCCCATCTTTCCTGTAGTACTGAAAGGCCACAATAAGGTCTCCCCAGAACCTTCTCTTCTCCAGGCTGACTTCCCCCCCAACTCTCTCAGCCTGTCCTCACAGCAGAGGGGCTCCAGCCCTTGGAGTACCTCCGTGACTTCCTCTGGCCCTGCTTCAAGAGGTCAATGTCTCCTGTGCTGAAGCCCCAGAACTGGAGGCAGCACTGCAGGGGGATCTCCCCAGAGCAAAGGATCAAGTTTGGTTGGTTTGGGTCAACTGTCCTGGCTATGTCCCCTCTCAAGATCTTGCCCAGCCTCAGCCTACTGATGAGGGAGGGGGAATGTTGGAGAGACAGCCAGTGCCAAAACACTAGTGTGCTATTACTCCCTTTCTAGTTATGGAGACAAAGCACAGCGTTATGAGGGCTGCTACGGGGAAAATCAGCCAGACCCAATACAGGCACCATGCACAACTGCAAGAAGATAGAACAGTCCCAGTCCTATTGGGGATTTTTTGCTGGGGTTTGGTTGCTGAAGTGGTTTTAAGCAGAGGGATGCCAAGGTGGCTCTGCCCACATTTTCTGCTGGGCTGGGCTCCAGGTTAATGGATCAGAGGCTGAAGCTTTGGTGTCCAGACAAGTCTGATACTGAAAGATGTGTGACCTGGACTTAGGGCTGTATTAGTGGTGTCCGTCCCTCACTCTAAGTGCTGGAGAACAACCTGCTTAATTTCTGAGAAGGCTTTTTCTCCTCCTGGCTTAACAAGCACATTCCCTTGCAGAGAGGAATGTCTCTGGGGACTGTGGTTTTTGAAAATGTGTCTGAACTGTCCAAGTGAACATGTGGGAAGACCGTAGCATTCTAGCACTCATCTGCTTGCCTCTTGCACTCAGTATATTTGTGTTGGATATGGGTCCCTTGCACTAGAAAGCCTGAACCTGCTTCTGAAGAACTGCTGGGCTATGTGTCAGGTAACATATAACAAAGGGGTTAATCCCACAAGAGAAGAAAAGCTTTTCCAGTCAGGTCCTGAGACACTACTGCTGATATTGATGATGTTCTAGCCCAGTATCTAAGCCCACACTGAGGTGTGGTTTTGTCTATTTGGTTTTGCACTGGAGATTGGCTCCAGGGAGACATTATAGCCCCTTCCAGTACCTAAAGGGGTTACAGTAGAGATAAGGAGCAATTCTTGATCAAGGAGTGGAGTGATAGGATGAGAGGGAACAGTATTAAACTGAAAGAAAAGAGATTTAGATGAGGTATTAGGAAGAAATTCTTTACTCTGAGATAGTGGATGGTGAGATGGATGCCCCATCCCTCCAGGTGTTCAAGGCTAGGCTGGATGGAGCTTTGAGCAAGCTGGTCTAGTGGGATGTGTCCCTGCCCATGTCTGGGGGGTTGGAACTGAATGATCTTTAAGATCCCTTTGAACTCAAACCATTCTAGGATTCTCTGATTGGAGAGTACAGAAAGAGCTGCAGATGGATAATGTGCTAGGTAAGTGTAAATGAGCTTTCCACACACTATACAGATGACTTAATCTTACCCCAGCATGATCATTCCTGTTAGTCTGACCACTGAGACTGCAGGAATGCAGAATGGCCTACCTGCTTCTAGCAGTTCCCTGAAATCAGGACTTTCCATCTAAAATACAGAGCACAAACAATGTTCCTAGGGATGGAGGAGGTAAACAAATATCTCAGTGAGGTTTTGGAGATCATCAGATGATGGCTTATGTCATGATACCCATTTACTGCATCCCCAGCCGTCTAGCCAGCACTGTACAATCTCAGCAGAGTGTCCTGGTCCAGGCCCAAGGCTTTGAAATCTTCATTCCAGCCTTATAGTTTGTCAGCAGCCATATATTTTGGCAATGATGTATTCACTTGGCACTTGTCTTCTTGTTCCATTGCTGGGGTAGCCAAATATGAAGGCAGTTTTCTCAAGGTGGAGTGGAAGCAACAAGTCTTTCTGTGTTGTCCAAACTCTAGTAAATGATAATCACAGATTCTCACTTGGGTTCCCATTTGGTGAACACGAAATAAAAAGAAGGGTGTCCCAGGAAATGAGAGACACAAAGCTCTTTTCCAGATAGGTTGTGTTGAGAAATAATTTATGTTAATGGGAAGCGTGAATGCATTGAGCCTTCTCTTTGTCATGCAAAGGGACCCTGAAGACACCTTAAAAAAATACCCAAACATCACTTTGTCAGTCCTGTCCTTTCAGCTACCAGGGGCTCTTGCAGCTTTCACAGCCCAGAGGTCTGCAGCAACCCAGCCATGTAAACTACCTTGTAGACAGAGACTGTTGCTTCCAAGCCTGTTGGCTTCCCAAAGTTTAAGGGATGAGAAGAGCTGCTCAAGAAGTGTCACATAGCAGATTTTCTAGAAAATATGAGTCCAGAAGCTAGAAGATTCTAACTTCATTATAGGAAATCAGAGAGTCCAGGAGGACTTGTCCAAGATGGGTATGTCTGTCGTGGGCTTTTCAACCTCCCTTCTGTACATCCATAAATCCAAGTCTTGTCCCACATTGCCTCCATATGAAGGTTATCAGCTGTTCCAAAATCCCATTTAAACAATTCTTGAAGCCTGGAGGTACTACAAACCTGACATGTAGGACAGCAAAGACCTAACTTCAGCTCTAGTGCCCTTGGCCCCACAGAAGTCACACTGTGGATCAGCTCCAGAGCTGGAAATGAAACCACTTCTCTTCAGACAATCCATATGGCTGAAGACATCTTGTCTCAAAGAAAAATGCCTTCATAAGCCAGACACTGATGACATTGAGCAGTTCGTGTAGCAAGACTGCCCAGGAGCGTAGAGCTGGAAACCCTACCTCTCAAAGCAGTGTTGTCAGGAAAGCAAAAAACCCACCAAGAATCATCAAAGCACAGAGGAGTGAGTAGAAGAAAGAAACTGCAGTCAGAGAAAGACAGATGAAGCACATATTGCATTAAGAAGCTGCACCATGAATGCATCTTCCCTGCTGTTTCTTGCTCTGGGGCACATGGTGCATGTGCTAATCATCATCATCATCATCATCATCAGCGTCTCTTTTGTCTCCCCTGTTCCCCAGTTATAAACGGGGAACACTTGTGGAAAAAAAAAAATCAGTCTGCTGGCTCAAGCTAAGGGATAGGTCTGACAGGCAAGATGTTGCTGGAATGAAGAGGAAACAGCACTGGAAAACAAGGACCATCGTGCTGTGCAGCTTGGAAATCAGCACGTTTATTCATGTTCTTTCTTCCCCCAGTCTTGTAAGGCAAGGATTTAACGTGCATGTCATCAGTGCTCAACTGCAGTTAAACCGAGCACAGCTGAGGCTGAATAGCTCTGAGAAAAGCAAGAAGGATGATCAAAGGATACGCATACATCTGTGTGCCTGTGCTGTGTCTGTTACCCCCGTGGCCATATGCAAATACACGTGTAGGTGGGAGAAGTTGTGTGTGTGTTGGTGCAGTACCTGCTGCAGTGACTCCCTAATTCTTCTTGCTGCAAGGGAATTATTCATGATTTAGGAGACTGCCCCTCATGGAAATCTTGATCTGAATCTGTTGTTTGTTGTGATTTAACCCCACACTCTCCTCAACCTGCAATAGGAAGTGGAGATTCAGTTACCAAGG
>JAOXNG010000001.1:208960349-208976145 GCA_028566535.1 Scolopax minor
AGTTACCATGGGTTATTGTGAAATGGTGGAGTGGCTTCTCACTCCTTAAACAGAGGCATTGGAGAAAAGGACCTGAAAATGGCCTTTTTGCCCCTATTGCTCACCCATCAGATGGGAGTCATCACCTACAGGGCAATGTGCATGGGATGTAGGGAGAGCACCAGTTACTCTGGGAGCCAGGTGACACGGGTGCCCAAGAATGATTGTTTAGTCTCATTTCTCTGGGGCTAAATGCACAAGTTTGCTGATGAGGTTCATTTCCCTTCTCTGTGCAAGGAAAGCATTAATCCAGAGCAGACATGCCTCCCTCCACGGAGCACAGCCAGATTTCTGCCATTGTTCTGGGAGCAGAACACATACCCAAAGTGCAATGCCTGTTGGTCCCAAACAGGGTACTCTGTGGGCCAAAACAACCAAGGTACCACTTTTTCTGGAGCAATCTACAGCACTGAGCTCCCCAGCACTCAATCCTGGCTTATTGTTGCCAACATGGACTCTATGCTCAACCCACAGATCCCAGTTACTCTCCACAAGGGATCCAGATGTATTCCTCGGCCCCGCAGGCTTCACTTTTCCACAGTCTGACTCAGTGCTGCACAGCAGTTTTCATTTCCAAAGCGTTTTGCAAACACGAGCTGACTAAGCCTTGCCAGACCCTGTCCTTTGCCAATTGGACTGAAGGGGACTCTGAGGAGCACGGCTGCAGCTCAGCCCAAAGGTGCAATTTCATTTTTAATGGTATAAGCATTTGGGGGGAGGCTAAGAGAGACAAAGGAAGTCATTGTTCAGTTGCTGCTGAGATTTTGTGCCCTTTTCTAAGATGCATTTGCCATGTCTACTTGTTTGGAGACACGGCAGCAGCCGAGGTGCTGGTAACGAGCTCCCCTCAAAGCAGTGGGAACTTTTGGACCCCAGGAGAAGCCAAGAAAGGTAATATTTAATGTCTCTCCTCTTTTAAAATCTGTGACTATACAAAGGCTGATACCCCATTTTTAAATCTGTAATTCATCCATCTTCCTTGTTCCACCTCTATGCCTAAGGCTGGAGAGAATCAGAGCAGAGTTTATGCAGATTAACAATTCTGTCTGTAATAGAGACAGTGGAAAAGCAAGTTCTGGTCTCTCATATTTTTCATGCCATAGCCTCCTCCTCTCATCTTATACCACCTGGAGACCCTCCCCATGTTGCATTGGTGGTGGCACCGCATAGACAGATGGGTGACATAATCAGAACAGCAAAGCATCTCCATTACTTGCCTTCACAGTTATTTAATTATCTTGTTTTTCTGACATAGAATCATAGAAGCAATCGTAGAATCATAGCATAGTTTGGGTTGGAAGGGATCTTTAAAAGTTATCTAGTCCAACTCCTCTGTGATGAGCAGAGACTTCAACTAGACCAGATTGCTCAGAGCCAGGACCAACCTGACCTGGAATGTTTACAGGGATGGAAATATTATTTGAGTGGAGTAATGGGGCAGAATCCTCTCCCACAGCTTGCTGGCCACACTGCTTTTGATGCAGTGCATTATCTTTCTGGGCTGCATGAGCACACACTGTTCAGCTTTTCATCCACCAGTGCCCCCAAGTTCTTCTCAGCAGGGCTGCTGTCAGTTCCTTCATCCTCCAGCCTGTATTTATACCGGGGGTTGCCCCAATCCCTGTGCAGGACCCTGTACTTGGCCTTGTTAAACCTCATGAGGTTCACGTTAACCTGCTTCTCGAGCTTGTTCAGGTCCCTCTGAATGGCATCCTGTCCCTCCAGCATGTCAACTGCACCACACACCTTGGTGTCATCAGCAAACTTGTCAATGGTGCACTTGATCTTACCGTGTCAATGATGAAGATATCAAACTGTAGTGGTCCCAATATAGACCCCCGAGGGACACCACTCCTCACCGTCTCCATCTGGACACTGAGCCATTGACCACTGCCTTGTGACCATCCAACCAATTCCTCCTCCACTGAAGAGCCCACCTATCAAATCCATAGTTTTCCAATTTAGAGACAAGGATGTTGTGGGGGGCCTCAAGTTGCACCAGGAGAGATTCAAGTCGGATACTAAGAAAAATTTTTACACTACAAGGTTTATTAGGCATTGAAATGGGCTGCCCAAGGAAGTTGTTGAGGCACCATCCCTGGAGGTATTTAAAAGACGGGTTGACATAGTGCTCAGTGACATGGTTTAGTGATGGGTTTTATCAGAGTTAGATTGATGGCTGGACTACATGATCTTAAAGGTCCCTTCCAACCTAGAGAATTCTAAGATTCTATTATTGTGTCGAAGGCCTTAGAGAAGTCCAGAGAGATGACATCAGCAATGATGAATAAAATCACAAGTCAGAATAGGCTGAACTTGCTGCTGGGACAAGAACTGGCCCAGCGGTTTAATGTATGGGGCCATTTCTAGGGGCTCTGAGACCGAGGTAGGAGAGACCTAAATGCTCCAAAACCAGAGAAAGAAATTTCCTGTATCATTTCAGACCACTTGCTTTGCATCTCTGTTAAGAGCTGGAATTTTCCAAGTGGCCTTTGTGTTTGGAGATCTGTTTTAATAGTAAACACACGTCCTGATGATACCCACAGGCAGCTTGGAAAATCTCTCCTGGGAGTGCTAAGCTTTATTATCACTTTCAATGTGTTTTGATGGAAAAAGGAAGCAGAGTCACTGAAGTCACTTCCAGTGGAAACCATGGACATTCATCTACTCACCATCACAGACATCACACCATAGCATCAAGTAATGCTGAGCTCTGATTTGGCTCTCTATTACAGTCACTGTGATTTAATTAGGCGTACGCTGGTATTGAAGTCAGAGAAACACAGAATCACAGAATCTTAGTGTTTGAAAAGGACCTTTGAGATTGAGTCCAACCACATTAAAAAAAAAAAAGAAGTCTTTGAAGTCTTTGGCCCAGTGCTTTGAATATGGGAAGTCCAATGGTCTAGATGCCATCCCTACATTCAGCTCTCTTCTGTGTCTGTTGGAATGGTTCAGTTTTAGGGTCTGTAAAGTGCAGCTCAGGAGAAAAGAAGTCTCTGAAGCACTGTCACAAGATATGAATCTATCTGGAAGAAAAGCTCAGTTTTGTGAAAGAAGACTTGGCCTTGGGAAGAGCAAGTCTACGCAAACCATGGTCTGGTCCGTACCATCTTGCAGCCTAAGCCAATTAATGCATCTATATCTTGGTTGTGCAAGAGATCACTCAGAAGATCAAGATACCCCTCAAGGCATAAGCAGAAAAGAACAATCAAGAAAACCACCAGGAGTGGAAATCATGTATTGGCAGCTCTCTGCTCTGACCATGTTTTTACTGATCATTATGTCCTGTGGAGTAGCTTTGGATATTTAATACATTTCATTGATTTTCATAAATGCAGACTCTGAGCTATGTATTTTTGAGAACTGTCCATCAGTTTCTCTCATAACTGAGTGTATATTTCTATTTAGGTATTGACTGTTCCTGTAAGAGGCTGTGAGTCACAAGTGGAGGTATCCTGAGAAGATGTGTTCTGGCATAGTCAGTCCCCTATTGGTGGACCTCATAATGAGTGAAATTTTGTTACTTTAACAATGCAGCAGGTCAACTTAGATGATCATACTGGTTTCTTCCAGTTCTGGGATCTCTGAATCATTGTTGGCACTTTGCCTATGGCTGGTTAAGAAAAAAATATCAGTTACAGATGATTGTCCTCCTCCTTGTCCTATGCCGGCCCTGGTTAGGCCCACTCTGCTGTATATTTTGGCTGCCTAGGAGGGAAGGTGGTATGCAATCTATACACCCATTGGCACTGATGTTCACAGAAGGGAATGACTCCATGATCACAGAAAGATCACATAAGAAGGTTAATTTTAAGCTGATGGCATCATTCCTTGAGGTAGGCAACTTCCCTGTTGACATAAGGATATGTGTCTCATCGGGCATCTGAAACTGCACCACTATCAGCAGAGATTTGGCTGCGAAGGGATTCAGTGATGTCTAAAACCCAACACCTGTGTTTGCTTAGCTGAATGTGGACTACATTGACGGTGTTGACTAGAGGTTCAGCTGGTGCAAATGAAAGCACCCTCTGCCTTTTGAGGTGGCATCGGGTGTCTGACACCTCCACATGGGGCCAGATGATGTGACACGAGACCTGTTCACTCCCGTGCCCTGAGGGACCGGCAGCTGTAGGCCAGCAGGAAAGCTCAGCCAGCAGGAAAGCTCAGCCAGCATCTCACATAGCACTGGATGGGTGTATTTCCATTCACTGCTGCGGGAGCTTAGATGCCTATCTCACGTATAGACACCTAATACAGACACCTAAATGTAGGTACCTTAATTTCAAGTGGAATCGCATCCGTTTATGTCCTCTCTGTTCACTGCATTTTCTACTTCAGAATATTTTAATAAACATCTTACCACATACCCTAAAAATTAAAGGAAGACAGGTTACTTCTATGCCAGGATACAGCCTCTTTGCAGTTTCATATTTAGGTGATAGATGGGAATGACCTGGAAATGTCACATCAAATACTACTGAACAAAATGGATTTGTCTAAGGCAAAAAAACAAAAACAAAAACAAAAAAAAGAATAAAATGTGGCACATTCTACTGAAGAAGTTCACTTCACCTTGTCTGGGAAGTCTACGTAGGCAGAGAAGAGCTGCAATTTTAAGTTAAAGCAGTCAAAGCTTCAGTTGTGGAAGGCAAGGTATGAAGGTGGCACTGATACCCATGCCAGTGAGTCCGGAAAAGGATGGTGAGGCTTTCACATAAGCCAGACAAGCATAACCAATCATAAGAGATAGATCTTGTTGCAGGAAGAGTTTTACAGTTCAGTCTGACTGATGACCCAAACACATTGGAAATTATCATGGAAGCTGGAGAACGGCTGAAGCGCCACACAGCTTCTGAGATGGGTTCCTGGACCCCCTTCTCACCACAGACCAGTGAACAGCACAGCTGAGCTATGCATCCACGGCTGTCAAATGAGAGACACCCTGGAGGCACAGCACATTTGGATATTTTATTTTCTTTTTTTTTTCCCCAGATGAGTAATATTGTCTCCATGTGCAAAAGAACTTCTGTGAACAACAGGAAACCAATGCCTGAGAGGATCACCACAGCAATATTTACTACAGCCTGCAGTAATATTTGCCTAGCTGTGATTTGCTGTTATGCACCAAAACAAGTTGCAGAGAAAGGAAAATATAAGTTTTATCAATCCAGAGTCTGAAACGAGGCCCTGGCTTATCAGGTAGTTGTGAAGGTGAAAGCTGGGAATGTAGAGGATGAAAGGAGAAATAACAAGCAAAAGACTCCACTGGGGCACGTGGGACTGGGAGGAGCTGAAGTGGTGAGAATAGGGAAGTTGCTGTGAGGAGCATAGTCTGATCACCCGTGACATTTGGCTCCCTTATGGATTTACACGGGGCCACCAGCTGGTCACACACAAAAACAGATGGACCACACGAATTGTCTGCAAAAGGCACAACAGAGCCACTGCTGGGTGTGAAAGTCTATAGCGATGCTGAAGGGCAGCCACGATCATGAATTACTTATGGGAAAGGTGACGAATACGTTAAAGCCCAAGGGAAAGATGGGTGACACTGGAGCTAAATTTGATCCGGGCAAAGTTTAAAAGGCAAGTCTTTGAGAGAGACAGAGAAGGTAATGCTTGAAGAGCGTTTCAGGTCATTAATCTGGAATGATAAAGAAATCTCAGTAGAGACCAGATGGGAAATATTTAAGGAAGCAATAGAGAACACAGTAGGGAACTTATTGGGAGGCCTAAGCAAACAAGAAGGAGCTGGACAAACATCAAAACAAGAGCATTAGAGGGAAAATGCAAACAGAGCCAAGGATTATGGGAGAGTGGAAACAAAAGCACAAAACAAAGCAGAGGAAAATTTCCAAAGGCATGTAAACCTTTCCAGGGTATAGAGAAGCACCAGGAAAACATGGTGTGAAATTGAGATGGAAAAAGATTGTGTTGGATGGGAACTCCAAAGAGGAGTCCTGGCAGCCTGAGAGCAACAACCAATGAAAAGGTGGAGCCATGGAAAGACTATTTGACTGAACACTCTTGTCCACCTGCACACAATCATGCCAGACCAAGATCAAGAGCATAGCTTGCAAGGCAAAAAAGCTCTCTAGTCTGAGCTAATGTCAGATGATGGAATAGATAGGACTACATAGCAGCAAAGAGTCCGTTCCCTTCTTTTAGCTCTGTATGTCCCAGAACTGTTAGAGACCACCACACACCTAAGGAAAAGAGCAGGTATCAAATGATTGGTCAAAAATAATGCATGTTACTGCCACCAGTGAAACTGTAAAGACATACATTACAGGGCAGTGGGAAAATCACAATTGTTGGCTGGTAAAGTAAATTACCTAGGAAGACACAGGCGGAAAATGCTAAAGTGTGGGAGCAGTTAAATCAAATGTCCTTGCTCTGTTACGAGTAGAAAAAGAGTGAGGATGGCAATTAAAAGTGCTTTTGAGGATTTTTTTTAATTTTTATTTTCAGAGAAGCACCATAGAAAGTAAGAAAGTCAGACACATTCCAGCTACTATAATTACTCTGTGGAGCAGAAAGAGCAGGGAGAAATTTAAGTAAGGGCTTCAAGTCAGAAGGTAACATTTAGTCATCTTCCTATATAATTTACTAACAACCCAAGCTGAGATGAGTCTCACAACAACCATTAAGATCTTTATCTTATGCAAATGACACCAAACAATAGGCAGCCAGAGTTGGTGATGACGGTCTTCACACATAGTAAAAACTTCCAATAAACACTGGAGTGGCTGGTGCAGGAGCAGGGACAGCAACTGTGACTGAGTTGGAAAGCTTCCAAAAGGCATTGAATTTCAGCAGTTTTAGTGTTCTCCGGTAAAGAAACAACTTGTTTTAAGCAAGCTATATGCTTGTTTCTGTGCTCTAAATAGAAAATAATGATGTTATGCATTACTGCATGAACTATATTTGGCACCCACCAGCAATATTCATTTTCTCCTGATTCTCTCTCTTCTTCCTTCCCTCCCTCCCTCTCTCCCTCTTGCTCTCTCTGCAAAGTATGCGTATATATATATGCCTGACAGTAATCTAGGAGGCCAAGTAACTGACCACATTCTTCCATTACGAAATTGTATGAATACCTAACAGTTTAAATCCCTTAAATTGGGATTTATGAAAGGATGACAGCAAACAGTCTCCTGGCTGTGCCATCACTCAGGCAGTTACAGCTACTGCTTTGCATTTATTTGTGAGACTCTACGTGATGGATGCACATTTGTGCTCTTCTTACCTGCAAATAAACTGAGGTAAATGACTTAAACCAATAATGGGAATCCAAAGCTCTGCCTGTGCCAGTAAAGTGAGCAGGAAAACGGCATTGATCTCGGTGCTGGTTAGCACTTCCTGCCTGGTGTGGGGGCATATTTGGGGGGAATAACATGGCCTAGACACTGTTCCCACCAGGCAGTGTGGAGAAGGGCATCCTATTTTGAGAGGAAGGAGAAGTATAGCTGTGTAAATGGAAGCTGTGCCACGCCACTTCTCCTAAGAGCAAGAGAGCGGTCCCTTGCCTCTTTTATTCACTAGTATTTATTTAGCCTCAAAGACTGTCCCCAGTTTCCGCAAGAAGTTCCCTGAAGCTGTAGTCAGATACTGACTGACTACGTAATTCAAGTTAGTTTGACCCTAGAGAAGTCGGTCTAAACAGTTCTCTTTGACAGGAAAATACACCTTTCAGTTCTGGGAAACTTGTGTTACTTGTGAGTCACAAGGGTTTAAAAAAGCAAAACCAGTTGGCTGAGTAACATCCAAGTGATGTGAGAAATATGTTCAAGAGCTCCTCCAGATGGATCCTACTGAAAAATATGGGAGCAAAGAGCTGAAACAAGGGGCTAGGATGTGTGTGTAGAGGTGTCTGCACATAATAATCTAGAAAAACAATGATCTCTGAGGACACTGAAAATCATTTCATTCTCTGGTGCTTGTGGACCATTTTTTCTTCTTCTGGCCTTTTGGTAGGTCAACACGTTCCTTCCTGACTTTCGGAGTCAGTAAAGATGTTCAAGAACTTGGCAGGTAGAGATTTGGGTCCTTCTTTTCTTTGGACTACTGTTCTAATTAAGCTGCACTCACTAATTGGATCAAGATCTTGGAGAAAACTTTGAATTCATTCCCAGATCTGAGTTAGGCAAAGAATATGTTTTTCCTACCGTTTTTTGTGCTGGTCCCTCTTAAGTGCTTTTCTTCATCTGTACTCCTAGCCTGTCCCTGCCACTCCTTAATATTTTTTTTTCTCTTTAGTTTTCCTATTGGTTCCAAAAAGTCTGCAGATTTACAATCCTTTCACCAAGAAGAATATTAGTGTTTTATTAAGGTCTGACATCTCTTCTCTCTGACGGATTCTCTCCTGCCTTTTGACAATTCTGAGATGTACAAAATGCGAAGGAAGTCCCCTTTGGCTTCAACAATGATTGATGCTAGCAAGAAGCAAGTCCCAAAGTGCTAGAAATGACAAGATACATGCAAGCTGTCATTATTTAATCCTTTTGCAGTTTGTTTGGTTTGGATGTTACCTGAGTAACCCAAGTTCTTCAAATTTACCCTTTGCTTGGGGGAAGACTTAACTCAATTTTGTGTTGTGTTTCCCCACGATGAGGTCTGCAAGTGTGACAGATGGGAACAAACTCAGCTGAAGCATGACTGGAAACTCATAGCCATGGCAGATAACAGGGAAGAGAGGAAAGGGACAGGTCTAAAGATGGCTAAAAGATATCTGTCCATGCCACACCAGTGAAGTCAAGGGGACTTGTGTAGCTTTTCCTAGGGCTGTTTCAAGTTAAACTATAGCTTAACACGGCAGCATGTTCTGTCAGGCACTGCTGGTCCATCTGTCACACTTCCTTGGAGAAACGCTGCCACACAGGGATGGGTTTGCACCGCGCTTGCATTGGTTGTGTCGTGCCAGAGGCACTCGTGGCACCGAGTTAAGGTTACGTTTGAAAGTTGAGCACCAGAAAGGATGGGGCCCTTCTTCGCAGTGATGTACCTTTTTATTTTCTTTTTTTTTTGTTCACATGTAAGTCTTCCAAAGCATCCTATCTCAATAACACATTGTACAGTGATAGCAGTAATCGTAATACTTTTGCTCGTGTAAGTGGTATCCAAAAACAACAACTATTTCAGGCTGAGAGCACGTTCATTTTCATGCACCTTCTTCTGAAAAATGCTCTTGGAAGCAATTACCGTTTGTCGTTACTGTCTGCAAAGGTAATAGTCAGAGTGTTCTGTTCCTCTTTAAACCCAAAAACTAAGACAAGAATATTTGCTGCAGAATTATTTCTGCTTATTTAATCTGGAGTTCCAGGCTGGGAGAGGTGTCTTTGTTCCTTGAGCAGTTCAAATATCAAATCAATTCTTCACAGCTAACTGTAGGATAAGATTTCTTTTGAGTACCCATGAAGCAGTAATAATGAGATGTTGCTGGTGATTTATCAAAACTTCCATTCTTGAGCATCTTGACAATCTGGCATAAATTATTTTTTTTAATTAAATTTTTAGAACCTCACTTAATCAGAGGACAATAATTTCTACTAATCTGATTAGAAAAAACTACTCAGCTCATGACAGAAAACTAAATCTTGAATTTTTCTCCATGTTAAAGTAGCTTTAACTAACCAGACCAGTTACCATGCCGTGTACAGCCAAATAACAGAATTGTTTCATAAAAATTTTCAGGTCATAAATGTTTTCCTTGTACTTAAAAATGTTTCTTGAGAGACTGTGCTTTTACTGAAGGACAATGAATTATAAAATATACATTTAGTGTTACTGAAAACAGTAGTAGTAGTATTATCTTGAAAACAGCTATCTTCTATAGTTAATAAAGACTTACTAGGTTTCTAACACCTATTATAGACTGGTTTTTAATCATTATTATTATTATTATTATTATTCCCCTTTACTTGCATTAATGGTAGAAAGTAATATGTTTTGTAGTACCGGTCAGTCCCTTGTGGTTTTAGACCTTTTTGGTCCAAAAGTGGTTTTTGCATGTTCTTCAATTCACATGATAGTTCAACAGCAGCTGACATTGAGATTGAGGGAGGAAGTACACAAAATTCATGAACGATCTCTTCAAAAATCCATGGCATATGTTCAATGTGCACCTCAAAGGATCCTTGAGTAGACAGTTATTTACATAATTACAAAGGTGAAGTATTGCTGCAGTGGAAATTCGATCCATCAAAGTCATGAATGCCCTTGAAACACAGAACTGGTCTGTTTGTGGCCTTTTCCTTTATCCTCCTACCAGTTCAAATGGCAAACAACACTGAGATGCTACTGCAAGAAGCAACACTAAAAAAAAATCCTTCTGACATGTCTCTTTGATTCACGCTCAGGCTGATCCCTCTGCCCATCACCGGGAGCTTCTCTGTACAAATCCGCCTCCTCTTCACATCCTTGACATTGCAATAAAGTGGTTTTCTCTGTGGAGCAGAAGTCTGTAGACGACACAGCGAGCTTCCGCATGTGCAGAGCTAGAAGGTGTCCTTGGGGTTACAGGAAGCTGTCCTCCACCAGGTCTGAGGAGTCAATCCCAATGTCGTCCATCATGTCAATGTCCTCAATGGTCTCATCCTCTCTCTTGATAAAAGTAGAGCTACTGGAACCAGTTTCAATGGCACTTTCTTCAGATGTCTGGGAACTGGAAGAGACAAACATCTCAGAGATATGGCAAATATGTGGCAAATGTGGCTGGGTAAGTACTCTATTCTCTAACAGAACACCGTCTCTCCACATGCTCTCTGACCCATAGTTCAATTTTAGGTGACTATGACCACTTGTTTCTTAAGACATGGCAGATCTTTTATCTGAAGAGTGATGAACCACCTTCAAATTAAAAGAAGCAGGTTGTTCATATCTTCTTCCAGGCCTTTGCTGCCAGAAACTCACTAAAGAAATAGCTTCATAACACTGAATATGTGGCAATAGGTCATTTAGGCAAATCAAGGGAAGTCAGGTGAAAATAAGATTACAATAATGGACAATTATGGACAATAAGTTAATAATATCAGAGAGGTAGTAAATCTTAATCTGAATAATGCTTCTAAGAGACATCATTCATCCGCTTCTTGAAAGTTGTGCAAAAATATTTAAAAAAAAAAGAAGTTTCTAAGTTGCTTACTATGAATTAAGTGCTGAATTACACCCCTGCTATTCACAATAAAGGTTACACAGTGTTGTGCTCTAGTGGAATTGATCATGCAAACTGACAAGGGAGCAGTAAAAAGTCCTGGATACACTCCTGTCCATTAAAAGAATACCATGGAAGGTATTAAAGACAGCTTCTCCCAAATTTTGAAGCTGGCCTCTCACAGTCAATGCCTTGAGACCTGACATGCAGCTCATATAGGGAAAAGGTGTGTTACAAAATGTGCCCCCAGAGCCACGCAGACAGCTGCTGTGACTTGGCCAAGCTAGCAAGGGAGTCCCAGTGACACACAGGAGCACCCTGCCAGACACAAAAGAGGCCAAAGTAGACTTTTCCAATTGAAAACACTATGACCAGTCATATTGCCATATCCAAATGGCAGTCCCAACAGAGTCAAGGAAACCATTTGCAGACTAGGATGCTAAAAAGTGTTAATGCACGTCGCCAAACATGACCCAGCATAGTGGCTATGAGCAATGTGGTCTGTAAACATCACATACCTGTGCCTGTTCCTTTTGCCAAGCTCATCTTCAGAAACGGGGTCAATGTCAGGCAGGGGGATGATGTACCCACTGTCAGCACTCAGCCTCTGCTCATCAAATCCGCTCTCCCTGTCCTTTAACTTGTCATCATTCTTGTAGGTGACACCAATGTAAGTGTTGTCACAGTCCCCTCTCATGCGCGTGACAGCTGGGTGATCACTTTTCAGGAAGTCCAGGTGGATCTTCTCGTAGCTCTGAAAATATTAATTTCAAACCCCTCATTAGATGATATTCACTGAGACCACCTTTCTTCAAAAGGGTAGCTGTGTTTCATTAGCCCAGCACATATTCTGCCCTGTGAGCCTGCAACAGTGGATGGAGAAGGCCAGCATCTTCAAGTCATTGGGAATTTGAAGACAAGCCAGTTTTAGAAGATGCAGGAGTGAGTGCTGTGAGCAGCACGGAGCAAACAAACAGATGTGAAAGAGGGGTAGCCAGAAGGGGAAAGGAATGAAGGTAGTTGGGAAAATGAAACACTGAATGACGGGGCAGGCAGAACTTGTCCAGAGGTATCAGAATTACGAGCGGTCCTTGCTGGTGTCAAGGACCAAAGAGGGAGATAGGGAGATTATGCACATGCGCAAAGTCATCCCTTTTCTAAAATTCTTTCACTGTCTAGAAAATCCTATTAAAATATATAAAAACCATTCTTCAGTAGAAATACTGATTTGGTAGGATTTCATTAGAAATGGAGAGTTCTTCTACCCATCTAACACTGACAAATTACTTCTCTCAGAAACCTTAGTTTCATGTTCCCCCAACATGGAATGACCCTCTGCATTACTCATGTAGGAGAGGATGTGCCAGTCCAGTGCTCATGGCTCTGACAGAACAGCACATATAGTTCTCTCCAACACAGTATATAGAAAGCATAAAGGAAATTCCAAAGAGCACACCTTTTTATACTCTCCAGGCAACAAGCTCTCCACAATTTCACTCAAATGGTAGAAAGAAGGTCTTTTCTCTGGCTCACTGTTCCAGCACTTCACCATGATCTCATACCTGCAGGTAGGATGGAAATCAATTTAACCAACAGGGAAAGGAAAATGAGTAACTAATCCAAAACTAAAGCCAAAATTATCCAGAGATTGGCCAGTTGGAGGAGAGCCAAATGCACACTTACACTTCGTTGGTAGCATGATCAGGTTTGGCCATTCGGTAGCCACTCTTGATCTTATTGTAGAAAGTAGAATCGACCATCATGCCAGGATATGGTGTACCACCTGCAGAGAAAAAGAAAGAGAAGAAAAATTACTACTCTCTACTTGACTATCCACGCAGAGTTCCCAAAGACTGTCTTGCCGTTAATTGCCGTCAAAAATTGTTAATGCTGTAATTTGACATGCCATGTAATTTGACATGCCATGAATTTGACAAAATTCATCTTTTCTAGCCAATGTTTCACATCAGAGCTGTTGTCTTGACCATGTTAAGCCCTGATGTGAAACATTGGTTAGGAAATATTGAAGTAGGTACTACTTAGAAAAAAAATTCTTTGTGGTGTTTATAGAGTGTATTGGCTGGGCACAGAGGCTGGGTGATACCTGGATCAGGTCATCAGCCTGTGTTCAGCAGAGGTCATGGTTCTGCTCTGCCATTGGCTTTTTGGGTCCCCTTAAGCAAATTCTGTCTGGTTTTATTGCTTTTGACACTTGCACAGCACCTGAGAATTACCTGGTCTGAGCTATTTTCCTCATCCTGGCTGTAAGATCAAAGCCTTAGTGTGAGCCAGTGCCTCCATGCCCAGGTCTTCCCACCCGGGCAGGTAGCTTTAGACAACACCTAACATCAGGTGCAGGAGCTGTTGAAAGGTCTGGACTTGGCCCCTGAGCTGACATGGTTAAACCACCATTTGATGCTACAGTGTACGGACATCACTGACGTGTACAAGGATCATTCAAGCTGAAGTCAGGGTTGCAGCCAGATGCCAAAGTTAGCTTTCTCAATAAGCACCGCTGAGGGTATGCTTTGCTTCCTGAGAAATACTATCTTTCTCAGGCAAAGGACAATCCTACAATATCCTACAATATTTACACCAGAAACCTCCACCTTTTCAAAAGCAGGATTTTCACTTAACACTGGGCTTCGGAACCTTACTTGCAGGTAGGGCAGTGGAGAACAGGCTGAGCTGTGCCTCAGTTCTGAGATACCCAACAGCGCTCCCATGCCTCCCAGGGATGTGGGTGAATGGA
Source organism: Scolopax minor (assembly GCA_028566535.1). Classification (NCBI taxonomy): domain Eukaryota; kingdom Metazoa; phylum Chordata; class Aves; order Charadriiformes; family Scolopacidae; genus Scolopax; species Scolopax minor. The sequence goes on from JAOXNG010000001.1 coordinate 208,974,296, forward strand.
TATTTACAGGACACTATGATGCCCAGAGATTACAGTAATCAATACCATAAAGAGTGGTGCAACTGCTGTTTTCTGAGAAGCAGCTATATGGCAACGTATTCTAGAAAATAACATTAAGGCTTGGGGTTGCCATGGGGCAGTAGTAGATACCATACAGGCGTGATTAATTCTGCTCAGAGTAAATCTGGGCAATGCAGGCTTACTGAAGCAGGCCAGCCACCCGCCCGGGAGGCTAATTAATCAGGCTGAGGAAAGAGCCAGGCTGTTCCCAGCTGGGAACTGTACATTGTCTGTAACTGCTATAGATTGTCATAACCACTTTACGCTGCCATAAACCAACGGTGTGAACAGTGTTGGCCTGGAAATGAGAAATCAGCGTCCCAGAAGATTGACATTTGTTTTCTTTCTCTAATGGGACTAAGATGGGGTCTTTTGAAACATATATGAAGAGACTTTCAAAGCAGCCGCCGGGCTGGGCTGTAACCCCGGGCATCCCATTGCAAGGGGGAAGCATGTTGCTTCTCCTCTTATCCAGGAAATACATCCTGGCCTGACACACCAATACTTTTCCACAAAAGCTTTTCACTCAGTGCTTTCAGTTTTCTAGGAAAAAAAAAAAAAAATATATATATATATATATATTGCAAAAAAAAATCTAAAGAGAACTTTGGGAGAGTTTGGACATTTTACTTCACACCCAGCATTGGGATCTGAAGTCCCATAGAGAAGAACAATTAACAGTTGATTTCACACATATATTTTTACTGTAGAATTTGAAAGGCTTGATGTAGAACAGCTTGAACTGAAAAAGCTTAATCACTACACACAAGAAAGTGTTCACAGTACATACCAAGAGAAAATATTTCCCACAGCAGAATGCCATAAGACCAGACATCACTTAATGTTGTGTACAGATTGTCAAAAATGCTTTCAGGTGCCATCCATTTTACTGGGAGGAAAGTCTGTAGCAAAAAGAAAGAAACCCCAAACCGCACAGATTAGTCATTAAAGAAATGCTTCCCATTACAGCTGATGTCTGATAACCAAGAGTAACTTCCCTCTACTAAAGAAAGTTGTGTAAGCCTGGCTAGTGTTTATTTTCAATTCCATATAACACAGAGGTACCAGGATTATAAGGAGTGATACTATTTGCTCCCTACAAAAACTAATAAAGCCATAACTATATTAATTTTAATACTAGTAAATGACCAGGCTGATTGAAAGTATGATACAGGAGTTGTCACTGCCAATTCAGGTCTGAGATGTCATGGACTCAGCTGTCACTACTCTACAGAGCACAGAGAAGCTCCCTAATAATTTATCCAGTCGCAAAACTTGCCAGTAAACCTGTGAAGTACTAAGCGTGGCCAAGTCCTTTTTCAGTTTTAAAGCAGAATTGGGAAAAATTCATAGGAATTAATGAACTGAAGAAAAATTGTTCTCAGGAGCGTTCATCCCAATGGTCAATTAGTGTAACTAACACTGAATGGCAAGAACATTAAACAGCATTTAAAACTGACACTTCTCATTTCAGTTACAGCAGAGCTCAGGAGATTAAGAAGTACATACGCTGCCCTTGGAGACATAGTTGGAATCATGCATGATGTCTCTAGCCAGCCCAAAGTCACAGATCTTCACGATTTTTCCTTGAGCCAGGAGGACATTACGAGCTGCCAAGTCACGGTGCACACACTGTAGGGAGAGAAAATGAGTTGTTCAAGGACGTGCTAATTCCACGAGGCCCGTTTCCCTTGCAAATATCCCTGAAAATAAGTTTTGTTAATTTTCTGGGAACAGTCTTCACAAGACCTTCTACTGAGCGGCACCTGTATTGCCTGGCTGGCAAGGGC
>JAOXNG010000001.1:210054849-210068148 GCA_028566535.1 Scolopax minor
CCTGGGAAAGGGTATAAAGCCAGAGACAAGTTTAGAAACATAGCAGTGGAGCTCAGAAACACGGGACCAGCTACAGACCTGTGGAAACAATGGGGATGGGCTTAGTTGACTGAGAGCACCCATCACGGTTCTGACTGCACTTGTGTTAAGAAGAAAGTCCTTGGCATCTGCACAGCTGCTGGGAAGTGGTTAATCTTGTTTTCCATTTGCAGTGATGATGGTCTCTTCGTGTACGATTGCATCAATGCGGAGAAGACCTTAGGAAATAGAGGGTAAGAAAATCTGCTTAGGCAATCTGCTGTTTTCCTAGAGGGTGCGTCTCCTCGGGTTATGTGTCAGTGAAGATAATAAAAGAAAGTTGTGGGATGACTCCTAGATCAATCAGGTGATGGCTAGCTTGTTTTTGCTAACCCGAATGGATATGTATGTATGTTTTGTTTGCTTCTATTTCATCCAGAATGGAAACTGTACATCTTTTTTGGTTTTTAGAGAAACACCAATAGTATAATCAGTTAATCTGTATGACTCTTCTCGGTCAAGACATTTATGGGAAAATGCTACATTTTTTATTAGACGATATAAGACAGTTTGGAGGAGTTGTGTACTGGTTTGTATTTTTTTTTTCCTTTGGGTTCTAGTCTCCAAGTCATGAGATTTCAAAAACTGATTAAGTCTTAGATTTCAAAAACTGATTAAGTCTTAGTCTAGATTTAACTTGTGGACATGGTTTTACCTATAGCCAACTTTACTGTTTTCCCCTAAATTTGTATCAAGATCTGATACCACAAGCCCTAGCATGTCTTTTTTTAATTAAATAATGATACAGCCTTAGACCTTATATCAATTTCCTTTTTCTTGGCTTTTTTCTTTGCATTAATATTCAAGTTGACTCAACGTTTTTAAGCATACATACAACTTTTAGCTTTGTGTTTTGTTTTTCATGCTTCTTGATGGTGTGAGAACAACCTTCTCTTACAGATTTCAGTAACCCTCAGGTTGTAAACTGTTGTTCCTCTTTTCTCTATTAGACAGGATGGAAACCCAACAGATAAAAGAAGTGACGACATCCTAGCTTTTGCCTTCTCCCCGTCAGGAGATTATTTTGCCTTGACAGATGACAGCAAACGTCTGATTCTGTTCCGTACGAAGCCTTCCTGGGAATGCATTAGTGTCAGGTAAGAAAGCAGGATGTTACATGTCACTTTGTTATGGAGTTATGGCTGATTAAATTGAAGTTATAAAACACTAGTACTTAGGATGTTGCCATTTCTTACCACTAAGCTTCCTCTTTTTTTTTTTTTTTTTTTTTCTCCTCTACTTGCTCAAACAAATTTAATGTTCTTTGGAATTCAAAGATTCTTGTCAAGAAGTGATGTGTGGTATCTCCATTCCAAGAATGGGAGTGTAGATGTTTATATCATTGGCCAAGGAAAGGATAATCTCTTTTCTTATTCCAAAAGATGGTATTTGCATCTTTAAGAAATGACATTTTACCCACTCCTGGCGAACACTGAGGTTGGGCCGCTAAGAGCGATACTGAGGAATTTAGTGAGTGCACTGTCTCGTTCTGTTGATTTGGAGAAGAAGATGTTTTGAGGATGAGATGTGAACTCTCCTAAAATCATATCGACGTGCTGCCAAGTGTTTCCCTTCTGTAGTATGGTCCTCTTGAGAAAAGAGTCTGTAACTGTCCACCAGAGGTCCTCCAGTTACAAGTTTTCTGTTGCTGCTGCATGTGACAGTTGTAAAAAGAGGACCATGAAGGTCTTCCTAAGGAGGTACCTCAGTGTGTGATGTCTCTTGCTTCTGGTGGTCTCTGATATGTGTGAGGCCCTGGTTACAAACCAAAATGGTGTGGCTGTGTGCAAAGCGTGCATGATGGACCTTTGGTGGGTTAGCCAATGTTGTAACGAGTAAGTAATCACGCAAAAAAAGCCCTCCCAGAAATGGCAAATTCTATTCATTCTGCATTCTGCCTTCCTTGCTGCCCTGCCCTGTATGCCTTGCCTGTAATACATCATTAGATAATTGTTTGACATTTCGCTTTTCATGAAAAGATCAACTAGGTCTGCGACTGGATATTTTGTGAATGTTGCTACTTACTATTAGGAAATTTGGAATACAGGCAAAAGAATGCCAAAGTTGAGCTGTGTAATTTATGTCAGTGTTTTGTGGCAAGGCGTATAAAAGGTTTCAGGCAATGCTAGCTTTTGTAGTCATCTGATTTCAGACAAGGGGAACTTTTGAATCTTTGTGTTTAAGATCAAAGGCAGTACAATGAACTTGGAGCAAGGCTTTTCTTTGTTGGCAGGGTAACCTATTTTGAAACTGTGCTGCCTGAGCCTGCAATGTGCTTCTGGGCATCCTTGTCTTACATCTTTTTGCCGTTGTGTTCCTTTAAAGAGTCACTAAAAAGTATTAGAATTTGTCTTCCTACCTGAGGTACAGTGTATTGTTCTTTTGTCTCCAGATGGTCACAGAATTTCAGAGTAGGTGAATAGAAATGTCCATTCCTATCTCAGCCTTAAAAAATCATGCCTTCCTGTCAACTTGAATGTCTCTTGCTTTGCTTTCCAGCCCCTTACCCTTCTCAAGCCTGTTTCTGCCAGATTGAGAGCCCTTCTGTAGGTGATAGCTTTGTGCTGACATGCTGTGATCTAGACACTTCCCAGTCTTCTTCATGTTAAGATAAATAGATCAAGACTTCTTAGTTCCTTGACATAAAGCACTTTCTCCCCACGAATGCATTTTTGTAGTGTTTTGCTGCACAGCCTTCAATTTTCACTGTCCTTCATAAACTGCAAACATCATAACTGACAGCATGAGCCTCATCAATGCTGCACAGGGAGAAAATCAGCTTCCTACTGTCCACTACAAGCTGAGTGGGATGAGTAAATGTAATCATTTTGTTTGCCCATCCAAGCAACAAGTTAGACAGATTTGCCACAGAATTATGCTGAGAGACCACACTGAACGGCTTGATGCTTTGCTCACTGCAGCCTGGGAGAGGCTGCTCAACCCCGTTCTTTAGGTCTGAGCTGTTACGTGTTTATCCTGGCATTAGATTGTGTAAGAACGTATTTTATTTAAATGAAACCTACTTTATCAAGCAGTCTAAGTATCTCCCCTTTATTTACTCGCCTCATTTTATCAGTTCTGATTTTATTTTCCCAGATGATGCATGCAAAACCTGGGTAGAATCAATCCCTGCCAATCCACCCAAAACAACCCGCTTGGATCATTCCCTATTGCTGATTTGAGAGCTATCACAGAGCAAGTTCTTGAGCCATTTGATATGTACTTTTCACAGCTGAGAAGAAGAGCAGACTGATCTGCTTTCCAAGTCCCTAGTGGACAGGTTAGGGTAGGATCAGACTGATAGGATAGGATAGGATGAAAAGTGATAGTCTGATTCAAGCAAAGAAGATTTAGCTGGAGCACATAAAAAGCTTTCTAACAATAAGAAAAGGTAAATACATTGTTATCACTAGCAATATTTATGAATTACTTAGATGACTTTGATCCATTTTGTAGACCAAATTGTAGACATCTGCAATGTCTAAATGTAAACATTCATGTCTGAGCAAATCATTCTGAACTATCTTTACAGAGAGAAACTTTCTGAATACAACTTGTCTCATCTCACCCTAAAGCAGATACCTGACATAACTCATAAGAAAATCACCTTGAAAGTGCCTCTTTCTCCTCATTGCCTATAAAAGGAGGCTGAGGTAACTAACTCAGATATAGACTTTTACCCTGTAGTTCTATAAAGTTGCATCAGAATCTGTCAGGAATGGTTAAATAGAGATAACTGATAGCAGGTTTGGATGAGCTCCCTCTGAAGACACATTCCCAATTCTATTTTCAGTGATGCTGTGCTATCACATAGTGCTGACTAGCTTGAGTCAAGATTTCCATAGTCTAACCACTGGAGAATACTATCTTCCATTTAGCTCTAAAAAGCTTCCTTATGACTCTTCTGAAGTGTATAAAAGGACCAGAATGATGACTTTCACAAATGCTCTATTTTGTTGGATAGGAAGAAATAATGGATCACTGTTATAAATATATCCACAGAGTAAGTTGGATTTTAGCTTCTGTCTCATTTTATCGCCTTTATATTTTCAGTCACACTTTTAAATAAAAGATTATGTTTGAGGTATAAATCTGACCATTATTAGCTGTAATGTTTAGTTTGCCTCACTGTCCATTGCTACATCTGTTTTGAAGCACAGGAACTATTGGATTCTTTGCAAAAAGAAAATATTGCCTTGATTTAGCACAATGGTCCCGACAATATAGCAGGCTCCCACTCCTATAGGGGAAAAAACCCCTGTCTTTCCTCCCTAAAGCCTCCCTCAAGCAAATTCAATGTAAGAGATGGAAGGGTATTAACTCTGATTCACTGAGGAATATTGCTGTAGTAATTGCAAGCAGAACATTGATGGAATGCAAATAACCTTTCAAAAGATTCATCACAGAATTTCCATCAGTTCTTTTTGAGGCAGGAGCAGTAATAGCGCGTATGAAGCAAAGAAATTTGAAACTGGGCCTGGAACATTTTAAAGAAAGAACCAAAGCAACTGCATGTCTAACACAGAAATATGTGGGTTTAGCTTGCTCTCCTTCCTCAAGTCTCTTTGTTGTTTCGTTTTTGGTTTTTTTTTTTTTCAGTTTTTTTCTTTGTAATCTTGGGAACTGTCTATTCCAGCCAAACTGGACTCTTACAATGGGTCTATTATTGTGGCAGCTGAACACTTCCACATAACCATTCAAACCATATGGGAAATTATGCACTAAAAGGAGCGTTTCAAAAAGGCTAGACTTGGAAACAAAAAGGAAACTAAGAAAGAAGGAGGGGAAAGGGTTCTTCAACAGCAAAATTAATTTGCAGACCGTTCTTCTAGATGCCCTTCGTTCACTTTAACTACCTTTTTCCTATTTGCTATCAGAAGTGTGTTGCCTTCATGGTATTTATAAGCAGGGGATTACTAATAGTAATAGTAAAATTAGTAAAAATAGTAAAAAAAATATAGTAAAAGAGAAGTAAAAAACTTCAAGTCACTGCCATCTCTGGCTTTTTCAACCCGTCTTCTCTCAGTTCAAAAACTCTTTGGGGCAGGGATGGTCTTGAACAGTTCTGAGGCTATCGGTAAATTTTAGTGAAGCCAATTTCAACAACAGAAATCAAGCAGCCCATTAATTACGGAATCATTTTCTGAGCAAGCTGTCATTAGTCATTGCCAATTGTCATTCTATATCAGCCATTTCAAACAAGCTCAAAAATGACACTGCAGCATAAGAAATAGGCGAAAAGCTGCAAAAAAGAGGTTCTAGTGGAACTTTCACACTTCCAAGCTTTTCAAAGCCAAGCAATATTCTCTGACATGCTGCCTAAATCCCCAATCCTGACTACAGTTAAGGAGAACCTGGTGTCCAAGTTGCTGAGCTGATTTAGAAAAACTCAGCAGAAACACTTGACTTGGTAGAGGGAGCTTCTTCAAACTCTAACACACCCCCTTCTAGTATGAAGTGTTTGTGTGAGATCTAATGTTCTCTCTTCCAGCCATTTTATTTGGACGATACTTTTGTTCAGGGAATTAAGTTCTATCAATCCTGCATGGTTTGAAGAACACAGAATGAAGTCAGCAGCACAATATTCATAATCTACTTACTCATAAAACGTTGTCCAGCCATTTTCATTGCTTTTGGTGGCGAGGAGACCGGAGTTGCCATGGTATGTCATCATGGCCACTTCATGCCCCTGTGTTGTTACGCTCTTGAGTGCGCTGTTGGTACCAATTGTCACCCAGTAGACTTGGCCATCGGGAACCACCAGCCAGAGGGGCATCCCTGTGGAATCTCTTCGGATATTGACTAAGTTGCCGTTATTGTCAGTGATGAGGGTTATATCCCCATCTCCAGAATAAGTAAAATTGTAAAGATAATCTCCAGTGGTAAGGCTCTGAGTATAAAGATGTTTACCACTGGTGTCAAACAAGTAGAGCTCCTGGTCTATGGGTGAGGACAACTCATACAGATTTTGCGTGTTGAGGAAGGGTTTGTTTTTCCGAATAAAGCGGATTCGGATATTTCCAAGATCAGCAACATACAGTTCCCCATCTGCACACACCGCAAGAGAGGATGGTGCATTGAGTTTGGCATCCTTGGCGTAGCCATCATCCCCTGAGAAGCAGTCACAGTTGGCATCGTTCTTGCAGTCACAGCTGCTTGGTGCCCCAGCAACAAGAGAAATCTCTCCGTTGGTGGTGACCTGCCTGATGCGGTTGATCTTCTTCTCATCGGTCTCGGCGATATACAGGACCCCGTTATGTGAGACGGCCAGGGCGGTAGCAGACTCCAGGGTGGCGTGGATTGCCACCTTGCTAAGGAGAAAGTGGTCCATGCCTGGCACCTGGCAATGCATGGGCCTCCCTGCCACGATGCGCACTTGGTGGTTCTCAGATATCTGTAACACAACGTTATTGTCGAGCACATAGAGCGAATTATCCATCGGATTGACCGCCAGATCCGTGGGCCATTCTAGACGAACCTTAGTGGTAAAACAACACAAAGAAATTATTATAGCAAGAGCTTTATCCACCGCATGATCGCTATACATCAATCGCAATGAGGATGTTTCAACATGGATTAAAGGGAGAAAGGGTAAAAGAAACACAGCTAATTATTACTGCTTGATAGAAGCCACAGAGGACACAACTCTGGTGTGAGTGAGGGGGTTTAGATCCCTGTCACATGAGGGGGATGCATGTGGACACCCACAGTCTGCATTGCAGCAGTGGTGGAAGCAGGGTGATGAGAGAGATGTAGATCCCAGAATCACAGAATGGTAGGCGTTGGAAGGAACCTCTGGAGATCATCTTGTCCAACCCCCCCACCAAAGCAGGTTCACCTGAAGGAGGTTGGACAAGAACACATCCAGGAGGGTTGCAAGTATCTCCAGAGAAGGAGACTCTACAACATTGCTGGGCAGCCTGTTCCAATACTCTGCCTCCTCAGCTCTTGCTCCATGGCTTCCCTCTGCTTTTCCACCAGGTGTCAGGGTCTGTGGCAAGGGGTGTCAGAGCTTAGGGAACACAGGAGTAAACACCAAGACCCAAAGATTCTAGCGGGATTTCCCCTCTCCAAACCACTCTACACTCTTTTAATTGATAGAGCCTGGACTCGGTTCCTGGGACTGGGAATTTTGTTGTGTGAAGTGCTGTGAAATCAGTCAAAGAAAACAATGATCCTTTCACTAAAGGATTTTCCAGACAAGTGGCCCAGCTCCTCTGGGTAAATTACAAGGAGGGATAGACACAAAACTGGCAGCTGTGGCAGCATGTATGTATGTCTAAGTTATAACCACCTATTTTCTGCTTGACTCTGCAAAAATGCAGAAGAGCAATTCACAAGAAATTCAGGCAATATTTCAATTCATGGAATAAAATACTTGCGCCTTCACAGTGGTTTTCACATATATTTTCACATATTTCAGGGCACTGGAAGGCCTCTATTTCTAGCTCTACTTCTGCAATGCATTGTCTTTTCAAGTGAGTCTACTCTTTAGTTGTCAAGCTTAAGAAACTTTTACCAAGAGAATTCAGGGTATTTTTTTTTTCTATAAAGAACCAGAAGGTGTGCATTTTTTTTTATTATTTTATTTTACTTCAGGTTTCTATAGAAAAAAAAAAGTCAATGTTGTGCTGATGAAAAACAGCTAACCAATGCTTAGATCTTTTCCTAATGGTGCATCTTCTTCATAGTAGAACTGTGATGGGTGATTGGAAATGAACAACCGTGAAGAATGCTCTTGGTCACCTCCAGACAGGCATCTAAATAGATTTTCAACTAATACAAGGAAAGGCTATTCTGGTTGTAAACTCATTCAGCCAGGCAACTCTAAGTTAGAGCAGATGGACTTGATATCTCGTAGTAAACTGAGAAACTTGCCACTTTGTGCCATTCTCCCCACACCTGTGTAATTTTTTTCCTCTGTACCCAAATGTATGATGTGCTGTGACTGAGAGCTCCTGGATCTAGGCACACTCAAGTCTGTGCAATTGCAGGATCTCCCTGTTTCTTTGTTTTAAACCTTCCTTTCCCACTGTCATCTCAGTTGCTGCTGCTTCTAATTTGTCTGAGGTGACTAAGCTTGGAGGGGGGCTGATATTTTGCATCTATAAGGTAGCAACTTTATTGGAAGGAGGGGGCTCAAGCCCAGGAAACCATCTCTCAATGTGGTTTTATTTAAAACCAAGAACAAGAAGAGACCAGGAAAGCTCTAGAGACACACAGAAGATTCCTATTTTAAAATCTCTTCCACAGCCATGTTTTACTTTTGATGCTTCTATTCATGTTTAAATCCCTTTCCAACTTTTTAAAAAAAAGAAAATCAGATGCAAGGTATTTAGTTTATTATGCCTTCTAATGGCTGGGCTTGTGAAACTTAATTTTCGTGGCTTATGCAGTGCACTGAGCCATGACTAGTCTGGTTCCCCGTTTGCAAAATTTCTTTCCTTTTTTCAGCTCCTGGCCTATTTTAACCCTTCCTGTAGTAAAACATTATAGCCTGTGGTTTTCTCTTTAATAATGCATGCCTCCATCCCTTCCAGTGGTCTTTAAGCTCTGCAGCCTTGAGTTAGCATCAAGAGCAGAGTTTATTCTGAACTGACAAGGGAATTTTCAATTTCTTAAAAACCATTCCTTGTCAACATTGGCAGCTAAATATTTCATGTCCTCATGTCCCAGGGAGCCTCAGGGACCTGACAGAAAAGACCCTTCTAGCCACTGTAAATGATGAAAAGCTACTTCCAAAGCTGTTTTTTTCATTTTTTTTCCTGGTTTGGGTTGGTTTTTTTATTTTATTTTTTTAAATGAAACTTGTCTTTCATGCATTTGCCCACAACAGGAGTTCTTAATCTGCTCATCACAGTATAGGTTAATCTAAAAATGCATTCTGTTATCTTATGAAGGGAAAGAAAGAATCTTCAGCTGATGTATTGTATTGTATTGTTTATATTGTATTATATTATATTATATCATATTATATTATATTAGCTCATCTCAGAAGTGTATAAACATGGCATTGGTACACATAGGATCCACATAACCTGCAAGAGAACAATTTTAAAAATCTGAATCCACAATGGTTTTTTAATTGTCCCTGAAATTCAGATAAAGAAAAAAACTATCCCTATAAAAGTAAGAAACATGCTACAAGATGGATGGCCTTTAAGCAGCAAAATTTCTATAGGAGGCATGAGAGCTTTTAAACTCATAATTTTGCTTGTTCATAAATTTAGGACAGTGGGAACCAGTTGCAAAGAAGCAAGAATAATCTTTTCAAATTAGAGGGAAAACCAAGAAGAACAGATTCCATATGGGAGCAGGGAAATTATCTAGGTAGTTACAAGAAGGAAACCCCATTGACATCTATTGTAGCTGAATAACAGTACTTAGCCCTCCAGCTATGATCTATATTTTCACAGGGGAAAGGCGACATTCCTGTAGCCAGGCAAAGAACAAGTGGCACAAAGGTTCCAAAGGACACTATCTCTACACTGGCACGAATCCACAGGTTGGCCAGTGCCCCAAAAAATCAAGTGCTGGGCTGTAACAGGCTTCTCTTTTGTGCCATCCAGAAGTAAAGCAATCATCAAACTGAGATTTCCTTTTTTCTCCCTCTTTTTTTTTTTTTTTCCTTTTCCCTCTCTCTCCACCTTCAAGCAGCAGGACTTAAAAGCCCAGCATGATGGTAGCTGCAACCAATTTGCAATCTGATGCAATTCAAGATTCGTGTTTTCCTGCTGTTGCTAATTTTGGCACCACAGCCTCCAATCAGTATTTCCTCGATGTTAATTTGATTCAGGTCTGAAATTGTGCAGGGCCAAATTAGGATGGGGGCGAAGCAAAGCTAAGTTGTTATAACAGGGCATGGCATATTGCCCACTAAAAAGAGTACTGCTGCCTGGCCTTTTTAGTTTAGATCAACTATTTTTTTTTGAGAAATGAGCCTAATGAAACATACCTTTCTAGGAATCTGTGTCAACAGCTGATGGGGAGCTCTGAAAACTCCTCTGGGAAATCTTTATCATCTCTCTCCCCAGAGATCTCCGAGTTAAGTCAGTTAGATCTTTTCTTCAGTCTTTATAGGATCTTTCTATTTGACCCAGTCATTTTCATACCACAAAATACATAGAGATTTAATTCTCTTTGAGCCCTTACTGCTTTATCAAACCTGGGGAGGCACACACATGTGCAGAAACAGTGAAGACATAGGCTTCAATTCTGTAGAATCCCAACCGAAACATTGTCTTACCTGAGAAATGTCCATAACAGAGTCACAGCTGAGAGGCCGAGCAGATGTCAAATCGTTGGAACCCAACACAGTTGAGATGATCCCATTCTGATCAATTCGCCTGATCATAGTGCCATCCACAAAGTAAATAAGCCCAAACTTGTCCACGGTGATGCCTGGGGAGGGAAAAAGCAAGACAGTCAGAAAGGAACAGCAACCTGACAATTATGAGATAGATAATGGAAGAAAAGGTCTGGTTTGATGCTCATAGAAGAGTAAGACAATGGTTTGGTTGGGTGCAATATATTTTATGTCATTCAAAAGGGACAAGATGAGATTTGGACATGTGGGAGTCCTGGTTATCAGGAGTTTTGAACTGGCACCATCCCGAAGGCACTTCCAACTGGCACAAGGTGAAATTTAGAAATCCCTGCTGGCTTCTGGAAAAGGGCATGGCATTTGGTGAACTGCTGAAAGGAAAAACTACATGTCCTGCATGTTCAGAGACATTGGTGATATGGCTCATGGTATGAATATTAATCCACGCACATTAAATTGTTACTCTGGTGAATATTTCAGAAATGGCAATTTAAAAAGGCTGTGAAAGATCCATCGGGTCAATCAAATTCAGACAGATAAATGTTGAAGGATTTTTCCTAGGATAATCCTACTAAACTGTAGTATTTCACCCGTTTCTGAGCTCTGCAAGGTGATTCATTTCATTATCCAAACCTCCTTTGTAGACATACTCCTGACAGTGGATTTGAGGTCTGATGACAGCAGTTCCAGACTCCTGATTCCTGTTTCCTCACCTGCAGATATGTGCCATTTCACCCCCCCTCAGTAATTTTTATGTTAGCACAACCTCCTCTAATCCTCCTTATCCCAGGCTGGCTACTCTCTGCATCCTCTATCAGAGGATTCCATAGTGCTTTACACTTACTAATTAGACCTTGTAGCAGTCTGTGAGGGTGATCATCTTAATTTTATATATCGGGAAAATAACAGATAAAGCAATTTTCACAAGGTCACAGAGAAAGTCCATGACTAAGGCAGGAATAAGAAGCTAAGGGCCTCATTCACCTCTCTTTTATGCTAGTATAAATTAAAAATAACTCCACAGATACTAATAGAGCCATTCATCTCATCTACCCTACGGTGGCAAAATGCCACTCAGCATAATATTTGAGTGTCTTAAAGACACTAACAGAATGTAAAGGAACAGTAAAAGAATGTAGAAGCCCGTAACACCCTTTTTCTATGCAAAATTCTGCTTAGAATATATGAATATATGAATATCAGGATCTTTCTGTTTGGTTTGTTTCACTAGTAGGATAGCAATCACTTGGCAAAACAGCAGACATCTCTCATTGTTCATCCAAGCAAGTATCTGGAGCTTTTCCAATCAGCGGAGAGAAATATCTGCTTCTAGGGTGCAATTCATATTGCCCTAAAGCAGATATCCATGAGAGATTACATGAATCCTTCTAGAAACACCTTTTCCTTCCCGTTGACTATAAAAAGAGACTACAGCAAGTATCTCCAAAGGAAACATTTATGGCGTAGACATTAAATGAGTGAGATGAATCCTCACAACAATGTTTTTTTCAGCTGTCAGCATGGTGACAGAAATGATGGAAAGTCTGTTTCAGATAGAAAGCTTTGAGAACGTTTCCGAGAAGTGATCCGATTTTGTGTTTCTCCAAAACGCTGTTTTACAGCCAGATCCCCCTGTTTGAAACATTTACCCTCACTCCTCATCCACTGTGAGCAATGCTGTGAAGTACAGATGCAGCAGTTCACAGATCAGAAATTTTAGGCTTTCATGTAGCAGGGACTAATCCCCTGATTGCTTTGGCAATTAAAATCATGGCCTCCAGCCAACACCGTAGCTATTGCATGGGCTGTAAGACACAGAGGTAGAGGATACGTGGAAAAACATATCATATTTGGTGGTACAGAATACCACAGAAGATAATCCAGCCTGCAAGTAATGGCAGGAAAACCTCAGGACTAAGTCATTGTTTGAAAGAAAGAATAAACTTCTCTGTTCTTCCTCTACCTCCAAGGCAAAGGAAGGGATTCAGGCAGAGCTGCAAACTGTTGATTCAAAGTCAATTAGGAGTCAGGGAACTGGTGTTTCAGCCCGCTGAGTTGAATGGGAGCAGTGTATTTTTGCTGGGAGATAAAAACAACATTTTCCTCAGTTCTTCACAGCATCTCCCTCTTTGAAGGACGTCATTTTGACCTGGATTGGATATTCGACCATCAGAGCAGTGAGGTTTCAGAACAGCCTCTAGGGCAATGAGGAAAAAAATTACTTGCTGCTTTTAAGATGAAGTTCATTAATTTTGGAGGGGATTATATGACAGGATTGCGGAGATAATGGATGACAGAACTAAATGACCCAAAAGATTGCTTCTAGTCCTACATTTCAATACCTGTGTTTAATTTATGCCAAGACGGGACCGATCTTTGCAGGACCATGAAACAAGGACCTTGAGGAGGAGCAGCAAGTGCCTGTTGCACATCTGGATGCTCCAGGAGAAACCACAGCAGTGGTGGCCATTGACTCTTGCTACACAATATAAACACATCAGCACTTTGTCAAAAGCTTGTGGAGGGATCGGGTGGTATAAGCATCAATATCTCACTGGCACCCATGGCCTGCAGGAAGTTGTCTTTATCTGCCGTGAGATCTGTAAGCATTTTGCCTCAGTTGGTGGCACAACCTTCAATGGGTCATCCAGGATATTGTCACCTGTCACTGGCATCTGCTCTTGAAGGTTACCACTCCTCTAATTATTTTACCCACTGAATGGCAAGTTTTTAATGTTCCTGGGCTTTTGCTTGACAACCAGGAATACACAGAATTGTTGATGTTGGAAGGGAACTTCTATAGATCATCTAGTCCAACTCCCCTGCCAAAGCAGGGTTGCCCAGAGCACATCACTCAGGACTTCATCCAGGTGGGTCTTGAAGATCTCCAGAGAAGG
>JAOXNG010000001.1:210176906-210186916 GCA_028566535.1 Scolopax minor
GAAAAAGGGCTTGGAATGATGCTCAAGTTTGTCTCAAATAACCTCACACTGCCAAAGAAAGTTTGCACTAGATGGATTTATAAAAGCAATATAAGGAAAACTTATAAATCATCTGTACATGACCCTGCAGGTTAACAAAGGGAAAGTGAATTCTCTTTGTGTGTAGAAAAGAACATTTTTCCAAATCCACCCCTGCAATCCTCAAACTTCCATATAAACTCAGACTAATGACTCAATTATGAACTATGCTGTAAAATCACTAGAAATATACTGCTACCTTTCCCCTTACGGTGGTCTTATAAATGAACTCATAGAGTGTGGAATTGAAGATGTTAATATGGGGAAAGGAAAAGCTTGACACCAAATTTATCCTCCTGTCAGCACAGGATACCTTCCCTCCCTACATCTGCCAAAGTTCTGCTCAACCTGGTGTTAGCCTCGGGCAAGGAGGCCTCCTCTTCTGCTTATTCTTCAGTCAATTTTATTTTATGACAAGCTTCCTCACATCTAACCTCGATGATTGTCTGAAAGGTGTTCTTTTTATATCTTTTGTATCAGTTTATTCACTTTACCCCATCCTTGGAAGTTACTCTTGCAGGCAGTTAACCTGGTTTTCTTTACACCTAATAGTAATTCCTCAGTAAAAATGTTGTTTATGTGATTTTTCTACTATATGCACTCTCCTAATAGGCTTTTTTTGTCACTTTGATGAAAATTCATTTCATTTCATTGCCTATACTGAGCTGCCCTGGATACTTGGCCTAGTTCCACCCCAGCTATGTAAGTAAAGAAGCTGTTACCACTGTGGTCTCTTGTTTGTGAGCACAATATACAACACAAAAGCCAAAGAGCCAAAGGACTAATGTTCCTCGGTTCTGCCTATTTAATGTACTATAGCATTTCTCAGCGTGGCATCTAAAAGCCAACTGCATCTGGAAGAAAAGGCGCCTAAATAGTTTTTCTTTGGCCTTCATTTCAGGTACCTGATGTACCTGATGTAGATTTTTTGCAAGATCCCCTTTCAGCTCAGGAATGGAGAAAGGCTACCAAGATTCCAGAACAAAACTGCCCATTAAAACCTGTCTTCTTGGCAGGTGCTTGTACAATTAAATGCTTCTGCTCAGTAAATTTATTTTTCATTTGATGACAGCGTTTACAGTCTTTTAATATGAACCTCCTCCTCCTCTAGCTGAGCCTAGAAAAATACAGCGCTTAAATTTTGAAGGGAAATGAGACCTGAAGGATTGTCACCTCTTCCTTCTTGTTTACAGCCACCTAAAGAATATTTAGTCATCTCCTAAAAATCAAAACAGACCCTTTGGTGGCTACTGGGGTTCATCAAGAGCTAACATCAGAACAAGCAGTTATATGTAGACCATCAATTACATTCATAGCAATATAATGAACAATAGCAAGCCTAGGTGGCTTTAATGGGGTTATTTATTATATTACTCTGTGCTCAGCAATGGAAGCAGAATTATTTATGTAGTTGAGCTCTGGCATTTCTGCTTCCAGTCATTCCCTACACATGCTTTACTGGAATGCATTTGTAGCATTCTCTTTGTGGATCTCAGCCTAATATTTTACAAAGGTGAAAGAGAATAAAAACCAACAGTAAGTCACTGCTGACGTTACCGATTGAGCAATCGTGCCCGGTCCAGTTGGGATCGCAGCTGCAGAGTCCAGTGTCTGGGAGGAAGGTCCCATGACCAGAGCATTGGTCCAGACAAGTGGCTCTTGGGGTCTCACAGTTTGTTCCTCCCCAGCCGACCGAACAGTGACACTCTCCTCGCACGCACACGCCTCGGCCCGAGCAGGTAGGATCCATGCAGTCCACTACAGGCGAGAAGGGAGAGGAAGAGAAAGAGAGAAAACAAATATAGACATTTCAGAGGAAAAAAAAAAAAAAAAGCTATCAGACATTGTGCCATCTACCCAAACTGATTTATATAGTATCTCCAATCAGGAGTCAAAGCCCCGCTGTGCACAAAACCAATGCTTCGTGCAAGAAAATAGTGTCCCAAAAGAGCAGTGAGACCTAAAACACTTACATAGAAAACAGAGAAATAAATGATGATGAAATCCATCCTTTTATCCAGGCCTCCACTAACGAATGATCTTTCTAGTAAGAACAGGCTAACATCAATTAAGATTAGAGTAAGAATAACATTTTCTTGCACACATCTTGCGCCTCCGTTTATACCATCAGAATAACCTCAATTACTTTTACTAATGAATTCAAAGCTGAGCTCTAGTTTTCCGAGAGAGAATTTTACACAAAGATTCAGCAGAATTTGATATCCTCATTCAGCAAAATAAATGCTTAAATTGAAAAATGTGCTGAAATCTATACAGGTTTCACAGCCACTAACATAATTTTCACGTTAAACGTATCCTTAGTTTTCTGCAGTAAGGATTAAAACAAAATCTTGTGGGTTTTTTTTTATATTGGCATTTTTCCGGGTTTATTTTTGATCAATTAATACTCTTCTTTAA
This sequence comes from Scolopax minor, assembly GCA_028566535.1. NCBI lineage: Eukaryota > Metazoa > Chordata > Aves > Charadriiformes > Scolopacidae > Scolopax > Scolopax minor. The sequence continues at coordinate 210,179,403 of JAOXNG010000001.1, forward strand.
TTTTTTTAATTTCTTTTTTTCCCCAAAGAGGCACTTTCCTAACAAGACTGGAGACCATTCAGTTAGGTGTAGGGTATAGCAACGTGCACCAAAAGACAAAATCCACTACCTGATTCCTGACTTGTGTGTTTTGTAGCCAACCATCAGCTCCTCTGCCCCCCGGGGAATTTCCCCCAGGAATCAAAAAATACGAAACGCACCAGACACCCTGGCCAAAAAAGGTCTGGAGGGTTTGATCCTCTATTTCTATATATAAAAGCAGATAGGACAGCCTAGAGAAATTCTCTCCAACTCTTGAAACGGTGTGTGGCAGTGCCCTGGGGACCGGGGACAAGTGTCAGTCTGTCCCAGCAGCAAGGGGAAAGCTGTCTGGCTCCTGGCTCTTGTACAGAAGAGTGGGACGTGGCCACCACACACACAGTAGGTTTGCACTTCGTTTCTTTCCTCCCCCTGTAAAAGCTAATAAGAATCCCAATGACCTGTTTAAGATCCCAGAAACCTTACCAGGAAACACAACAGCTGCTCTGATAATTCCCTGGATCCTCAAAACCGTCTCAGTCTGACAAGTAATGGCTCAGCAATTACTATCCCAAGGCACGTGAAACTATTTTCTGTTTTGTTTGATTCCTGGAGCTCTGCTCAGAGCTGGAACAATCCTTGAAAATTGTAAGAGGCTGGAAAGGATAAGTCTATAAATCTCCTTCACTGTTAGTGAGCTGGGAGCCCAGGTGCCAATTTTAGCATGAGACCCTTGGAGCCCTGGCCCTGTTCTTTCTCCGCAGTAATAAGTACGAAAAAGACTAAGAAAGGGACTAGCAGCCTCGTAGGTTCTCAGCAGATGGTTTGAACGTAGAGAACAAAGATCACAGGCTAACTGACAAGAGGCTACCTCCAGGCAATTAATCATTCCCCTCTGAAGGTCAATTGGGAAAAAGGTGAGTTTTACAGGGGGCTCCATCACAGGAGGCAGACAATCTGCTATCTCAGCTCTAACACAGACGATTATAGGAGGGGAATGTGCATGTCAGAACCCCCCATTTATCATAATCCCAAGGCCATTTTTCATGTTGAAATGAGCCCTTTCAGAAAATGTCACACACAATGGCTACTTTAATCTCAGCCTCACTAGCTGTATCTCTTTAGGCTTTCTGCACCATCGGAAGGGCCCTGGGACAGGATTACGGGCTTCTGCTTTCTTCTTAATCAATTGCTTAGTGGCTTTGGAGCACAATGGTATATTTTTAGGGAGTTCTGCTTGAGAAATTTAGCTGCTTGGCTCTGGGGGAAGCAGAGATGGGGAGCAGGGCAGGAGGGCAGAGCCGACAAAATCTAGTATACTTGGAAAAAAGAAATTTATAAAAAAAAAGTTTTGCATGTATCTGTGTTGCTGCTTGGAAACTGTCCCAAGTGGTCTAATTCCTGGTTGGAAAATGCCCCATTTATAGTTCAGCCTTGTGCAGAACCTTTGCCAGGGAGATAAATCATGCAGCAAGCAAAGCTAGTGCCTCTTCTACACTTTTCCCCACCACGCTTCATGCTTCATTGGTCACACAAGTTATTAGGCTTATTTGGTACCCAAAGAGTAACTTCTCATTTTTCACTGCTTAAATTTGCTCCCCTCCCTTTAATGTCTCGCTGGCTTAGCCCACGCCTTATAAAATATGGGCCAATAAACTAAGGAAGGAGAAAAGAAAAACTCATGTAAGATTGTTGGCTGATGTTTTATAAACATTGCTGAACTTCTATGAGGGGAAAAGAAAAGACAGAAGAAACCCTGGAATGAAAGACCATTTTAAACATGGACTTAACAGTGAAGCTATGAGAACTGAGAAATAATAAAAAGTAATCAATACCAGATGGTCCTTCTTAGAAGAGAAATTAAAAAGTAAAAGCAATTTAAAAAAATAGTATAAATCAACTTTTTTACTTGATCTAAAAATATATGTGTATGTCCTGAAGATTTCCCACATGGCATATTTCTGAATTACTTCCCCCTCTCACAACACAATACAAATTATGCCTTGAATATGAAAAACAAATGCATAGTTGGAAAAATACTAAACAGCTCATAAGAAAAATCATGTTCACTACATTCTTCATTCTTTTTCAAGCTTTTACCTAGTGGGACTGACACCATCCCCCGCTACAGTGATAACATGAAATAACTGAGGAGTGTTTGGCTTTTCTGCTTTAAATGTGACCAGGAAAAAAAGGGTTCCCATTAGAAAAAAGGGCAAATCTTACTGTGATTTACACACATTAAACACGTCTGTCTGGAGGCAAACTCAGCATCTTTTCATTTCTGTTTATCCAGTAAAGATATGATCTCGTAAATACGTGGTCTACAGAGATGCTTAAAGATACTTCAGTAGTCACGATCTTTGGGTTTTGAATGCCCCACGGCTTCATTGCATTGTGCTTTATGAAGCCAAAATGAAGCTTCCTCGAGAGATGGCTTATTGTTACAGAGCTGATACTGTCTTCAGCTCTAACATTTACTGACACTGAAGCCACGTTACATCAGAGATGTCCCACTCCCAATATGTTTAATGCATGAAAAGAGTTGCTAGATTAGATGCCATTTGAACGTCTGAGTCCAATTCAGCCTATTTTCATTGTCTGTAAAATAAAGCCATTTCAGATAAATCTTTATCCCACATATATCAAGAAAACCATAAATTAATTCAAGTCATTGTGACTCTTATACATGTATCAAATGGATGTCTAAAACTATCAGGTTGTGCAGAGGCCTTATATATCTATTTGTAGAAGCATAATTTAAAAATAATTCTTCTGCACGTCATCTGCATAGAATTTTCAAAAGTGCTGAATATTATTCTGTAAATCAGGCACTTTGGGATGTATTTTTATAACTGTCCAAATGATTTGTACACTTACAAAACTGTTCACTTTTTCATTTAGCAATAAGAAGCAGTCACAGACTTAGCAAGATAAAGGTTTATGGTGGCAGGTGACTTCCTCCATAAAAAGATTAAAGATAAGTGCTAAAAGGCACCGTATTCCTGAGCCACAAATCTAAATGTAAATGAAAAATGTTTGGGGGCTAATGTGAAAAAAAAAGCTATGGAAGAGCCATTACAATAATATCTGATTTTGAAGCCAAATTTAATTCAACTCCTGAGCATTTCTAAGCTTTTAAAGCTGACAAGAATCAGGGACTTTCTCTCACATGCCACCATTTTGTGTATATAAGCAAGTGAAATTGTTTTGCATAGCACAGCAGAGAAGAAAGCACTGTAAAAGTAATTATACGTTTAGATGTGTAAATGGAAACGATGCTTTAATAAGAACATTTGAACATATGATTAGACGTTCCGGTCTTTCAACTAGATTTGTCTATCTGAAGCATTTGATGGCTTTTCATCCAATTATTGAACAAATATCATAGCTAACGACAAGTTGTTACAACATATCATTTTTATGTTGCATCCATCTATTGTGTCTCTAAGGTGCCTATTACTGGTCTGGTTAAGTGCCAGTCCCATTCTGAATTGCCTCCCTCCACGTAATTCTCCAACGGCGATCAAAGCAAAAGGCTAAGTGAAAGTATCATCTCGTGACAATACCTTCTTCACAGCTCTCGCCTTTGTACCCCGGGTTGCAGATGCAGGTCCCCATGATGCACGTGCCGTGGTTACTGCAGGACACGTCGATGCACTGGTTCGTGGGGACGTCGCATTCTGCTCCTTTCCAGCCACTGTGGCACAAGCACCTTCCCTTCATGTACTGCCCATTCCCACTGCACAGCACCGGGCAGGACGCTGGGGAAAGAGAATAGAAATCACATTAAACCCCAACCCTACACGGCTCTCGCTTCAAAAAAGAGCACAAGAGCCCAGCATGGGATTTATATTCTTCATACACAGTCTTCAGTGGGATATGTTGTTCTTTTCTTTGCCAAAACCAATTATTTGAGGTGGATGACACCCAGCTGTTAGTTGTATTTTCCTATGAACATTTAAAACAAATGGTTTTCTTGAATTAGAGTATCTTCTTGCTTTGTGTCTCTGGTACTTTTTTTCACTAAAAATGCAGAGTTTTCTTGTATTCTGAGTTTTCAACGCACTGGTGCCTTCTTCCAGCAGCACCACTGACCTTAGATCGTGTATCACTATCCCTGACCCTCTGCCAGACTCCATGCTTTCCTTGGCACTGCCTCTGCTGGACACAAATCACTGCCCTGTTTTCCTGTTGTAATTCTCAGCTTTCAGGGTTTCAGTTGCTTTGCTCAGAGTCCAGAATCCCACATTGAGACTATTTCCCCCATTAAGCTCGTGTCACGCCGTCGACTGAATCTTCAGTCCCCCTTTTTAGTTATCACCTCTGCTAGACTCCATTCATCAACAGATATGATACAAAACTGGCCTCTAGTCTTTCCAAATTCCCTGTAAGAAAGGTTCTCCAAATCTAACCTCTGACTTTTGTATCAATTTATAAAGGATTTTGTAAGTATCCTTGCTTTCAGCAAAGTTGGTTGATTCTCAAGGCCAATCAGCTACAGGATTTCTCTCCTGACAAAGGGGAAAAGAGGAAGACAACAAGCTCAAGCTGTGGCATGATGGATCCCAGGATTAAACATTTTCTGACCTCAATGTGCAAAATATCATAGAATCACAGAATGGTTAGACTTGGAAGGCACCTTTAAGATCATCGAATTCCAAACCCCTGCCCTGGGCAGGGACACCTCCACTTCTTGAGGCAAAAAATGATGCTGTATTCTACTCTGGATCTCACTTACAAAATATCCCTCTGCAATGAAACGGAGAGCAAGGGCCTGATGATCCAGCTGCACCTGGTTTCTGTCTAAGGAACAAATCCACTGGGTGACTGAGACTGTCTCCAGAACATGTAGGTTAATTTGGGAATGCCCATGAGTGTTGGTACTGTACAGTATTATCTACTCTATTATATATATAGAGAGAAAGACATATATAATCTTCTAAAACTATGAACTATTCCTCTAAAAGGTCCATTGAATTTCTTTAGTCCAAAACTGTGAGTTCCACCTATCAAAATAGCCTTTTAAGGAATGTTGCATCAGAACCAGGCTTCGATACAGGATCACAGATGGTTGGAGTTGGGTGCATCCATAGAAGGTGTTGTGCTCACGGTCAGCATGTTCCCTGTCGCTGGACACCATTTGACAGAACTGACTCTGGTTCCTTTATCATTACCTTATCCTGAAAAACACTTATTGAACACTGTTAGCATTAGGTTACAAATATTGTTTAAATTCAGGATTCTCACCCAAAATCAGATCTCCTAAAGGTCCATATCGAACCTCTCCATTCTCCCGCATCACCCACCAAGTATGCCCTGGTCCTTCAGCAAAAGCAACGCCATGAGTGTGTTTGCCATTACCTGAGGCTGGGGTAACCTGGTTTCTCTGCAAGACCTACTCTCAAACAGAGCAGTTTGGTGTCCTTTGGAAGATTTGGCTAAAAACACTCCCCTACGGCATATTCTGCTGATGGTCCATATTTGCTGAATGGAGAAATTCTGATCCCTTTGATTTTGATCACTGCAATCAGGTGAGGGTAATTTTAAAAAAGAGCGAGCAGTGCTATGCAGTGCTGAACAAATAATGAGATGCTACAAGGTGGGGATAATGGGTGGTAGGAGAGAAAGATCATTGAAAAAACTTGAATTCAGGAACTAAGCAAATATAATCAATGCTGTCTTTCAGAACTCTCTGATGCAGCTTTAAATAAAAATTTTCATCTGGCATATGAAGTAAGCAAGAATTTCATATAAAAGCCCATACAGAAATTAAGTTGGACTTTTAGATTATGTGCCTAAGCATGACATTCTCCCTTCATTCAGACTCTCTTTTCTTACTATGTGATCTTACTGAGAGCACTGCTGATGTGGGATCTGCTCCCACAGAGTGCATTGCAGCTGAAGGCAGCATCAGCATCCATCCACTCTCCTCTTCGAATTTCTCTGGGAGAAATTCCTCTGGGAATTTCTCTGGTTTCCTGGCCATTTTGGATAGCAGATGTCGATCTCCTACTCTCCTGCAGCTCCCAGAAGTGAACTCTGCATGGCTCATGTTGGAGCACAACACAAAGGAAAGGTTCTCCTCTGCAAGAATGGGACGGTAAATAAACGTAAGTACAGACCTCAAACAAACTACCTGGAGCAGCATTAGTGCAGACCTCTGCTCACCAGGTAACAAATGCCAGATCAGGTTTCTCTGTTTCCTCTCATGTTTTACACTCTATTCCAACTCCTTTGAAAGAAGTGCTTTGGTCGAGGGTGGTGGATGCTCCTGTCTTCAGCTGAGGAGCTCCTCCAGCTCTGGGCAGCATTTGGCAGAGTGTGGGCAGCACCCAGATGGCTGAGGCCGCTGTCATTACTGGTATGCAAAAGCACTGGGCAGTTGGGTTGGGTGTGTTGAGAGGCTGTGTAAGAGCCTGGAAGCTGGGAGGGGAGGAGCAAAGATTACTGGCTATGAATAGAGATGCAGTGGTGGCCTCTTCTAAGTGGTTTTGCTTCAGGTTACCTCCCACACTTGGTACCTGTAGGATATTACTGTGATCACAGGGGATTTCAGACCACCTCTGGTGTTTGTGGTGCCTGTGCTCCCCTGTAGTAGGTCATGCTTTGGAAAGGAGGACAACCTCTGTCAGTGAGGAGAAGCTGCAGAGTGGAATAAGAACTTTAGTCCTGGCCACCTGCCTCACTTGCCATCTTCCCCTGCAGCCTGGTGGGTCCCAGCCCTGGGACTGCAGGTACCTCCTGCCACCACCCCTGGAGCCAGCAGTCCAGGGTAAGCTCTGCTTCCAGCAGTCTCTGTCCTCGAGCTGGCCCTCAGAGGGGTCCCGCAGTGGTGGAGGCTGGTGGGGAGCAGACGCGTGGCATGGTCAGCCAGTGGTGACCAGCAGGATGCAGGTGGACCAGTCCTGGGACACGCAGTGAGCAGAAACCTGACTGTGCCAGGGCTTTTGCCCAGCTGCCTCTGGGCACAGGGGACTCGCTGGGACCGGTGTGCCAGGCTGCAGCAGCCCTTTGGTGATGCTGTTGACTCTGAGCACCAGGCAGGCTTTCAGAACACCATGAATCATAATGGGTGTTAGTCCCTGATGGCTCTGTTGGCAAACTGGGAGCCACTGGCTTGTGCGATAATCTCAGTTGTCCCCCCAGGACTGCTGCTTTTGGAAATGAGCTCTCTCTCATTTTGGAAATGAGAGGGTGAGAGCAGCTTGCACTAGGGCAGCAGTACTGGTAATGGGTGCTGAGCTCCAGCTTTTTAAGAGAGCAGTAACTTGTCATTAAGGTGTTGCTGCCATGGCTTTGCTCAGAACATCATGTTGCAACCGCAGGAGCTTAATTTTTGGTTTTGACTGTTTGTAAAAGTGTGCCACAGCCTGTGTCTGGAATAGAGCATGCTCATGCTCACAGCTGCTGTGGATCCCTGGAGGTGTTCAAGGGAGCTTCTTAAATTCTTCTGCTCTGGCTTTCATTTTTGCTGGGTTACATTCTTTTATATA
>JAOXNG010000001.1:210205684-210218036 GCA_028566535.1 Scolopax minor
GGGCGAGTGCAGGGAGGGAGTTTGCCTTTTGATGTATATTGCAAAGTGCTGTATGTGCGGGCAGCCCCTTGTAAGTACCACCTTCCGCTCGGTTTGCACATTGATGGAGGAAAGTACTTACAGTAGTTTTCTTCAGGGTAGTGGAGAAGGCAGGAAGATCAAGGGTCTTTTTCTTAACCTTAAGCATTGTCTCTTGCAGCAGTTAAAAGCCAGAGAAAACCTGGCATCCCTTCACAGGTGTTCTCCATGCATTTCCTGTTGCTCATTGGGTGACATGCTGGTAAACAGAGATGTTCTCCTCTGCCCAACAGCTGATTTTCCTTTTCCTTTTGATTTCTCTGTGGCCCTACACAGCCAAGCCTGCCTGAGCTCAGCAGTAGCAGCTGCTGGAAGATGCTTTCTCTCTGACTGTTTTCAGGCTGTTTTCAGGCTCTCAGATGTTTCTTCCTTCTACTGAACAGATTTTTGGCCAACCTCTCTGTTTCAGATGTGCTGATTCCAGCTGACTCCTCAGCCTACTATTTTGCTTCACTTACACGAGATTGCTCTGAATAAATCACCACCATCAGCCAGAAGTGAATCCACAAGGTGCTTTTCAGAGAAGTGTTTCTATTAGAAATTTCAGAAAGTACTGGCAATGTCATTTACAAAAAGATTAATTTATTACTGAGAGACTTTGATTGTCCATTCCTTTATAATGTCTTGCATTGTAATTCAGAGGAATGGGATATAAAAACGCCATTAAAAGATGAAAACTTTCCCAGAATAATCTTTTTTTTTCCCCCTCCACAAGAATTGCCTGTGTTATGCAGAAGTATAAGCTCTGACAGGCATAACCATGCTGTGCTCTCCCCAGGTTTACGTGCAGTGGCGTGGAACAGGCACACATTTTGACACCACAGAACTCTTTAGTGATGATGATTCCACATCCTTCTAGAAAACTGGCTGAACTGCCATCTCCTGCCCTCAAAATCAGCACTAATATTCCTGAGTGGATTTAGTTACAGCTATATCAGATTCTAAAATGGTATGATAGACAGCCTCACAATTTATGAAATTAATTGTCTGTTATCAAACTGTGAATATGGACTTTTTTCCCCATTTTTCTCCAGTTTTCTCTAGAATAATAGAGGCCAAATCATTCCAGACAAGCCCTGCACAGTAATTTTAGTTGATATTGTCATACAGAGCCTGCAATGATTTTATTGGCTCTGAAAACTTCAGCCTGTTGGAACACGGAAATACTTGGAAAATCAGCACCCTTTTCCGTTCAATGTTTTTTTTATGGCTGAAGTATGGACCATTTTTATGGTCCTTTACTCAGGTGAGTAAACTCACAGGGGAGGTTTGCCCAAGGAACAACTTTGCACATTTTGGCTTTATGAACTTATTGTCATGATCACTGTTATCAGTTTTGTGCTATTTGTCTATTATCCCTGATTATTAATTAATGCTTAATGCAGTTTCCCAGCAGTTCTATCAACCTCGCAGCATCTCTGGTGAAGTGTCATTCTCCTCACTTTTACAGGTGGAAGCTGAAGCACGAGCCTGGGCTGGATGGGAATTAGCACATCAATCAGAATTCAGGAGTTCCAGGCTGTGGTTCTCTTCTCGGATCACTGGATCCTACTTCTTCCAGCATCGCAGTCACACTTTTCAAACACACTCTCACTGCAAGCCCTATGTCTGTGCAATAATAAAGGGAGATTTTCCTATGTGCTCCTGCCACAAAAATCAAATTAAAATGGTAGCTTGCCTCTGACAGTCAACACAACTCCTCCACAGGTTCCTCACCCCACACAGAAAGTTCTGAGGCTCCCATCATGTGTGACTTGATTTATTTGTTCAGCATTGCAATTTTACACCCCGGTTCATAAACACTGTGTCAGGTTGCTGTATCCTCTTTACTCTGGCACCGACAAAAATTATAACACTCCAGTACTATAGTATTTATAGACTTAAAATCTAGCAGCCATGTCTTGCCAGATCTTGTGGATACACTAGAAAGGTTCTGAAGCATTACAGTGCATTTACACAGAACACCTGCCTTGGTATTTTTTTAAACAAGCTGTTGAAATTTAGGCTAGAAAGAGAGGTACCAACTTAAGGCTATTACTTTTTTTTTTAATGGTACTTATAAAAATGCTGCACTTCTCTGGCCAAATTCTAGCTAAGAAGCCACATCTTCCTGTTGAAAATTTTTATTTATCTCAAGTGGATTTCAAAGTGTACAACCTGTACCTAAACACTTTCCTATACACTACAGCTTTGTGTTTCTACACAGCTGCCAGTGGGCAGTCATTCCTGCATATAGACTCATAGAATGGATTGGGTTGGAAGGGACCTTAAACATCATTGAGTTTAAGGGCAGGGACACCTCCCACCAGACCAGGTTGCTTAAAGCCCCATCCAGCCTGGCCTTGAAGACCTCCAGGGATGGAGCATCCACAGCTTCTCTGGACAACCTGGGCCAGTGACTCACCACCCTCATGTATGGGGCCAAGCTCTCTCTTGTACAACAAAAGAAAATATCCATGTGATGAATGACAGATGAGTCAAGGTCAACGAAGGATATATCATGGACTGTTCTGATTATCATATGGTCATGAAAGTACACCAGAGTGTAAACAAAACAAAAAAGAAAAACAAAAACCCTGCTCACTCACCCCATTCCCCTACTGTCAAAGTCAAATTAAGAATGTTTTGTCTTTTCCTCATCAGCCCATGTTAGTGCAATGAGGCCAAGAGAAAATTCTGGCTAGAACCTCACTCTTAAAAACAAGAAGAACTAGTGACTGTACTTAAGAAGTGTTTTCTGCTGTGACAGCCTTACTGATTTTCCTGTGATGAGAAATTTTGAACTGGAGACATTCTCTGACAAGGGAAAAAAGGCACTTTCAGAAGAATAACTGGAGGTTCTTTTGGGCAGAAGGCAGGCAGTGTAAGTAACTGAAATTGCTAAGGCAAACTAAATGAAGGTAAATCTGCATTCTATAGAGCAAGACTTCAATTTCATAAACTAACACACAACTGTTTCTGGTGTTGCTTAACTGTGAACAGGATTGAACATGTGCATTTCCAGGTTTTAAATTTAACACTGAGTATTACAGCAGTGTTTCCACTTCTGCATTAAATAAACTCTAGTGCTAAAATGGAATATTGGGATCTTAATGACTTTGCTTTAATAAGACTTAAACTTTTAATTAACCTGCCAAGACAAATTACAGCCCATAGCTCTTAGGTAACTATTGCAGACAGCTGAGACTCAACACCAATGCCTCTTCTGGGAGAGGGATTAATGGCAGCTTTGGAATGAGCCTGCTTTTTTCAGCAATGAAAAAAAGTCCATTAAACAATCACTGTGGCTAGAAGAAAGCTGAGTGCTAGGTTTATGGAGCAATCTTTAAATTACAACCAAATGAATTTGGGTATATGAATGGTTTCAGCAGGTCAGTCAAATTTAAAATGAAATATTATTGAATCAGAAATGGAGGAAGAATACCCAGAGTGCTTGGCTGTCAGGCAGCCCACAGGCAGCACCCTTTCCCCCTCCGACAGCAACAAATCAGAGCCTTTATGCTGAGCTGGCAGGACACTTTGCTGCCAGAGAAACCAAGAGACCTGTTTAGTTAATTTGTTCTTCTAAAGAAATCTCAGCTTCTTTCTGTTAGCAAGGAGAAAGAAGGATTCCTGTTACTCTGGCTCCTATTACCAAGCCTTTCGGTGCTCTTTATTGGAGTTTTAAAGGCAGTAATCTGCCTCAACTCCAGCTTGAGTAGTTTTGACAGTGCTCAAAGGCAGGACTGTCTTGTCACACAAAACTGTTGCATGGTGCTGCTGCACGCTCTTCAATCATTCCTGTACTTCTGTTCCAGAAAGAGAAAAAACCCAACCAACCAAACAAAAAAAAGTTAAATAAAAAGATGATTAAAGGAAGAAAATGAAGCAGGAAATGTTTTCATCCATCCTTGGCACTGGGTAGGATCTCATTATGGATATAGTTAATAAAAAGGCATACAAAACATGAGGTATTTAGGGCCTAACACTATTCAGCCTGTTGCAATTCCATCCCCTACAAGCTTCTCTCCGAAACCACACAAAGCTGCTGTGCAATTTGAGTATGTGCGTTAATACCGGGCCTCAAGGCATAGTTAGGCGTTTAGGAATAATACAGGAAATCCTTACCAATAGCAGTAGTAAGAAAAGAAACCACTTCCGATTCCTTGCCATCATTGTAGAAGGCTAAATGCCATATTCCTGAATCTAAATACTGGATAAAGCCCGTCTCGTGGCTGGACAGGGGCACAAACACTCGGTGTTGCCGCTGAGGTCCTTCTAAGCTTCTCGCCTCCTGTGTCAGTAGACGTCTTCCATCAAGGAGCTCAACAAAGTCAAACTGAAAGATAGAAAAAAAATGATGTTTGTGTGTATTTCAGGCTTCCTCAAGCTTAGTCTCTTGCTCTGGGTCTGTCTGATGAGGGAGACAGACATACTTTGCGTTGAGTATTAGAAACGTACATCTACAGAAGCATCACAAACAGGACTTTCTCTGGTAACCCAAGTACGTTGCTGGACTACCTGCAAGTAACCATTTTGGAAATAGCTAGCATATTAATGTATTTTTCCATTATTATATGGATCAAGACATCATCTTTATTTAGAAAGTAACTTAGGCCATATTGACCCTACTAATGCGTTCTCATTGGTAGGGTCAGGGCAACATGAGGTCCACGTACCATGTCTAAATTGCACTGTAAGTATGATGATAAGAAGCTTATTGGTTAGCTTCTTTGTGTCTAATAAGTAAAGAATAAAGAAAATAGACAGAAAAATATATCTAGCCTAACTGGGTTGTTTGCCAGAATCGCTATGGGTCACCAAGAAAAAGATAAGAGGTGTTTGCAAATGAATTCTGGTAGAGGTTTTGCAGAAGTATCTCATTAACTAGCAATGTTTTAATCTTAAAGCTATAGCAAAAGTGGTTTAAAGATTGTAGAAGATGAAGATGGAAAAGAGATAAAGTAATATGTAAAAGAAGTCCCATTTAGGGGGTGGCTTTTGGAAGTTTTCCTCAATAGGACATATTTCCTTTTCGCCAGGGTAACTTTCAGCTTTGATTTTGCTCCTTGTACTGCAACTACCTTTCGTTCCCTATTTAAATAACTTTCCACTGACTTTCTGCAATAATTGTATTTTGTTTGATAATAAACTAATGGGACGAGTCAGATACAAGCCCAGCAGACATCACAACTGTTAAGTGAACCTTATCTAATCTGACTTTTATGGTGCGTTTAGTTGAACAGGACATCTTTGGAGCAGAACCCAGCAGTGGAGGCAAAGCTTAGATTTTTTTGTTCTCTGACTTCACTCGGTTTTGTGTCTCTCATCCAATTAGTCAAATAAGCTTGTAGTTCTTGGCAGAAAGGAGGAAAACAGGCAGAAAGTAACACCACCATTTATTTTTGTACGAGTAAATGTTGCTACACTGAATGGTTGCTGAGTGTTGGTTGAGTGTGGCAGCAATATTTAGGCTTCTTATCCATTTTGATTTGGCTGTAGCAAAATTTGGGTGCTTCTGCTATGTTATGAAGTTCTCTGGTATGGTTTCCAAAGTCAACCAAGATAAGGACTTGATGACATGTTCTTTCCTCTGCAGTTATTGCTAAGTTAAAAAAAAATAAAAGTGTTTATTTCCAACAATATTTGGAAAAATAAGCTATATATGACATGGCAAAATTTGTCCCTGGAGTATTTTAATTACTGTATTGCTAATTATTTATTTACATGAAATAAGTTTTGCACCTTGCTTTTTTTTTTTTTAATATATTTTTGTACAGAGATGTCTGAAATTTGGTGCTGAAATGTCTTTAGAGAATGTAAAAGCTGGCACACCTGCCAATGGCATTCCTTTTGATTGTCTATCCTAAGGATAGCTGTGTTAGAGACAGATTTTATGTTTTGAATAACAAATTGTACAATATTTATAAAAAATATACAATATAAAACCTCCTAAAATATAATGTAAATATAAAATCTAAAAATATATAATTAAAAATGTAATTTTCTTTTGGAAAAAAGAAAAAAGATTTAGTGATTTGCAGTTGATGAGGATCTTAGGGAGGGGTTGGTTTGATGGACACTTTGCGAGCCAGATATTTGTACCCACTCTGAGGATGAGGTGTTGCCTCGGTTGGTCCCTCCTCAGGTCTCAGTGTGGGTACAACTGAGACAGCCGAGAAGGACAGTGACAGAGGACATCACAGTGCTGTCAGGTCACTGGGAATGTGTCAGTGGAGTTGAGTTTGGCTGAGGAACACATTGGCCAAGAACAGTGAAGAAGTTAAAACCAGTAAGAGGAAACCCTACATATTTCCATTTCCATTTTGGAGATGGATGGAACAGACTGACTAGACTTAGAATGTAACTGCAGACACCGTAGGCAAAGTTCATCTCTCCAAGTACTGACATCTCCATGGCAGCTTGAATTAGTTTTCTAGGACCACTGGACTGCAGTCAAAGAGAGAGACACTTCTGGAATGCAATCATCTGCCTCATCCCAAAGCTGATGTCTAAGAAATGTCCTGTGAATTGTGCCTTACAAGCATCCATTTCTTGCTATGATGCTTAGAGATGTGAACATCTTACATGCAGATGGTTAAAGCTTAGTGAGATGAAAACAATTTGAAGACACCCAGCTATGGTTGGGAGCTGCTGTAGTCACAGTCCAATATGGGTAATGCTTACTTTAGGTTTCCTATCAAAAGTAAAAATTGATTTTTATAAATGTTTGCAAAATGCTGATGTTGACATTGATGAGTTCGCAAAGTTATTAGTTATTCGCTATAAATATTAATTGAACCACAAATGAATTGTGCTTTATTGCATTTTAATACATTCAGAGATTTGTAATATGCAATTAGAGTTATCGCAAGAATGAAATTGTAGATAAAATATCAAATTGATTAATCCAAATTGTACAAATGGAAAAATGCCTCCCACAAGCTGTGACAGCCCTAAAATCTATGATTTAACGAAATGTGGCCTAGGTTAAAAAGAGTTTAAACAATTACTTGATCTAGGAAGATTAAATCCAATAGATTATAATTGAATTGTGTTACTTTTATTATGATTTGTTGATAAGAATGAGAAGAAATGCCTTTAGTTAACAGTAAACTATTTTAGGCTTCTGCAGGATCTAAGACTACAGAAATTTGGAGCTTGCAATTTCTTCCTACTTATTAGTGTGATAAATATCTAATTATCTGTCATAGAAGAAAAAAGTGATTATCAGCTAGAACTTTACTACTGCCACCAACTAGACAGGCTAGGGAAAAATAATTGACCCTTTATTAAATTCTTCCGGAAGAGACTGTATCGTTGCTCTAAGCAGACATTTTGTCAAAATCTTGTTTATGAAATTCCTTACAAAATCTGGAAATATAAATCTCATCAGATAGATTTATGGAGTGCAGCAGACACTCCAGATTATGCAAAAGAAAAGATGAGCTTTGTGTAATATGTATTAACTATGACAGACAAGTTTACATTTTCGACATCATAGAAAAAAGGTTACTTAATGACTCCTAAGACTCCTAGGACTAATGGGACTAATAAACTACAGTGAGATTAAACATCATATAAAAAATACAGAAGGAGAACAATGTTTTAATTGATAGTGGGTTTATAAAATAATACAGATAGGAAAAGGGATAATTAAAAAACTAAATTAATATTAACAAAAAATAAATCCATATTGATTCAATATCTGAAGCTTCATTTAGGTTATTTCTGCAGAACAGGGTCAGGTCTGTGATCTGTTTCTATTAGCCTACCATGATTTTTATTATTTGAAAAAAATGTCTCCCTGTTCATTTTTGGTGATTCTTTGGTCCAGAGGATGATTCTTTTTTTAAATACTTGGCAGCTCTCCATTAGTGGCTACGGAAAAAGCAGCACTTACAAGATTCTGAGCGAGCGCGTTGCCTCCTCCAGAATGTAATATTGACAAACAAGTGCCACATCCCACATGGAACTTCTCATCCTCAGCTGAGGCGCCAACTGATACACAACCACGCTCTTTTAAATGGGAAAGGTCCCAGGTCTGAGAAACCACTCACAATATCCCAGCAAAAATGAGGTGAAAGAAATAACAGCAGCAATGCTGAACTCGGTGTGGGCTTCTGAATTGCTTATAACATTGCTATAGTTGGGTATAGAGCTCTGCTACATTTAAAGATTTTTTGTTTTAAGGCCAACAGGCTTGAGGTTTAGGTGTTAAATTGTACATTTGTAATTTAAACAATTGAAACTATTCATGGAATAACTCCTGATCCATAACAGTAATTAATAATGATAATAAACAAGTAAAATCAATACAGACTTCTGAGTTACATTAGTACTACATGACCATGACTCGAGTTTTTTATTTAAATAATAGAGAAGTTTTAAGTTTTAAATGTTTGAATCTCCCTGTAAAAAGAGACTGATTAAAAATGGGCAACAGCAGCACTACTGTGTCACTGAATTTATGACCTGCTGATCCTATTGAAATATTTTAATTCTGCAGAAAAGAAAGCAGACAAAGTGTAGATTTATGACACCTCTTTGACATAAATAAGTTGCAGGTGTGTTAATATGTAGAAAATACAATATTGGCCAGAAAGATTGCAATAAATATAATTGTTTGTTCAAAATGAAAATAAAGGCAGGGTATTTCTGTAAATCTGAAATAGTTGTGTTGGCTTCTGGGCTTTTCAGTTAAAAGTGGAGGGCAAGCATAAATTACAAAATTAATATAAACCTGGTAATACTTCAATAACTTGCTGATGCAAGTGGGACTAAGATGCTTTGCATTGCCAATGAGAGTTATGTCCTAATGTATTAATCAATCTGGTTAAGAGCGGCTTAGAAACTGAAATGGAGAGTAGAGAAAAAAATATTCAAAATCCTTATTTAAGGGAATGATTCTTCAGAGCTTTTCCCAGAAAGTGACTTCTTGATGTGGCTTTTGCCAAGGTGCATCAAGAAAAGTACCTGCTTTCATTTTATCTTATTCTACAGAATAATAACTATATCTTTATTTCTGCCTAAGAAAACTGGAGGCTTTTTGTAAGACTTGATTTTGTTTGGTTACCCACCAATTACTGGGCCCTGACCAATCTCAGTCTAATCTGACAGCCAATGTGCATAATGTGGAGAGTTGGCTCAAGGCATTTCAGCACAGAAGAAACAAGCAAATCTTGCTCTCCTGAGAGTGAGTGACTGGGGTCTTGCTGCTCTTACTATGAGAGGGGAAAGGCAGAGGCTAAAAGAGGGAGACAGACCTGGGAATGCTGAAGAGATGATTCTCTTTGATGCAGTTCCAGTGTGGCTGTTGCAAGGGGCACTGGATGGAGAAGGTGGTATCTCACGCTGCTTGGAGAAACCAGCTCAGTGACCACCAGCCCACAAAAGCCTTTTCTCCCCTGGCAAAGAAACTCGCTGCCTTGGCCACCTGCCTGCTCAACTCCTGCCTACAGCCCATCAGGTTGATGTCTGAAATACTGCAATTGTCATTTGTTTATGCTTCTCAGGACAGACAACCTCTAACATCTCACAAGCATGCAACAAATCCTTGAAAGAAACAGCTGAAATACAACAATAGGTCATGAGAACGTGCAATTTAAGACAGCTAGTATTTAATTGATATGAGGTCCCATTACCTGTGTATGTGATGGTGGAAGGCCTTTTCTACCATAGATGCCAACCAGAGCAGCTTTCCCTAAAGACACATTGAATTTCAGATGCACTGGGTGGTCGATGAACACCTGAGATCTCCAAAAGATACCAGGAGGGATCTTCTGTGTGGCTCGTCTGCCAACATCAATTTCTCCAGAGTCTATAAAACTGTCGTCTGGAAAGAAACTACTGGGCTTTCCTGCCAAAACACAGGAACAAAAATCTTGGATTAGCCTTAGATCCTAAAAAGTAATCCAATCATAATGGTATCTCTGACAAAGATCTTGAGAAACAGCCTATTAGTGTCTTGAGGTCTTCAGAGCGCTTTGTGTAGCCAATCCATATGGTTATGGGAGGGAAAACTGGCAGGGTTATTCCTGGCTGCAGTAACTGTTTTGTTTGAAAACACGAACATGGGAAGAGCAACCTGGAGAAAAATAGCCTTTTGTTTAAACTGTAACATCAGAGAGTGTGTAATTACATTCTGGAGATAAGAATAAATCATCTGACATTATATCCGAAGCGAATGTAAGTCGACGGATGGAGAAGTCATTATTAAATTAGCAAAGAGAAGTGTAGTAACAGTGAGTTAGACACGTGTCACAGGATGGAATGGTAGTGTGGAGAACAGCAGCATGAACTATGCCTAAGTGGGGAAAGGAAAATATTTCTCTATTAAATTAATTCTTGACAGTCGTAACAGTATTTGAAATTTGTTCAACAGTCCATAAAAAGCTAAAGAAAATAAAGGATGGAAAGAAATGAAGGAAATCAGAACCTGCACTTGAGTAGTATCTGCTAAGAAACATGAGAGCTTTTAATTGGGTTTCAGTACAATCTGTAAAGTGTGTTATGATTATCCATCTTCTTTCAGAAGACGAGCAAATGGAGGCATCTGTTTCTTAAAGCAACCACCAGCCAGAGAGCCCGGGGATCCCGATGGCAATCGGTACATCCCATAATGTCCAAGGGGCTCAGCAGGGAGCTCAGCATTCCTGGACAAAGACATCTGAGAAATTCCAGGTTAGAAATTCATACACTCCCAGCTCTCAAAACTGGTGGCCACTTCAAAAATCAGGACTCAAAGGAAGCCCAGGGAATGAGAGGCAGAGTGAAAAATTACATTTTTAATTAATTAATCACCTTTAGTGTGCCATTACAGCACACTACTCTCTGCTTCACAGATCAAGCAATTCTAACAGAATGAGATGGAAACTTTCAGGAATGTGCAGTTTTTTGAAGAAAAATCACTTTGTGAGATTTTTTTTAAAATTCCAGAACCTACATTTGGGAAATGGGAAACAAATATATCTTTCACCACCCATCATGAATCCAAGTCAAATAATGTCTCATGTTGAAAAGGTGACTGGTAAAACAACTTTTCATTTAATTGTTTCAAATAATAATATTTCCTTTAATATCATGTAATAATGATGATAGCATTTCCCTAACCTTCTCCATAAACTTCTCCAACATAAACTCTCCAGGAGAAACAGATGTAAATTGTCATCTGCCTCTGTAAAATCCATATAGGAATTATATGCATGAAAAAAGAAGCTTTTGAAGATGTTTTTTTGTAGGATGGAGAATTTTTCTCTCTGTTTTTTGTTTGTTTGTTTGTTTGTGTAAAACTTTCTAGCCGAACTTTTGGTCCAAATAAGACTAAACCTAAAACTAAAGTTTGGAACTGCTGGAGTGTGCTGTTGCAGTGGGACTTGGTGGCACATTTCATTTCTGTACTACCTCGTGGCAGAAGTTTTTACATACCAGCACAGCCTAAAAAGCAAAGGGCACACACACGTCTTCATAGAAAAAATGCTACTGGTAATAAGTCCTCATTTATCTTTGTTCATCGCATTCAAATAAATACAGGGGGGAAATCTGCTGATTTTTTTAACCTTTTTTTTTTAGTCAAAGTGTATATTAATAGAGATAATCAGAAGTGGCTTATGTAAATGGACATTCTTTCCAAATCATTTTGTACTGATAGAGTAAAATTGTACAATGAAAATCAACTACCTTGATTCTGAAGGGGATTACTTTATCAACTGTATTGTTAATATTTATTTGTCATACTAAAATGACTTTTCACACAGGATTAAAGGAAAGTTCCCATGTCTTCATGCAAAGTTTCTTATTCCATTATTGTCAAATGAAAAGATTCAGAATTCTATTTAAAAAAAAAAAAAGCGCTAAAGACATCACATGGTTGAAAGGAAGGATATACCATTTTTCTGATTACTACTGACATGTTTTATAGATTCTTAGAAATACGGATGAAAACCTGAAGTATTTGATATGCTCCCTGACTGCTCATTAATAAAGATTGTACATGGGAGTGGATCGGGGAGGGTGAGAACCAAATATGAGAGCTGTTGCTGTGCAAGGGGCAGCCTGGAGGGAATGAGCATGGTACGGATTCTGCCCGCCCAGAGACCAGTGCTTGCTCGTGAGGGTGAAAACGCTGCTGTGATTGATTCCATTTCACAGAAATAATTGTTTGTACACACGATTACAAGGTTTATGTCTCCTCTGGATGGACAGTTGCGTGTCTGAGACGCTGATAACCCAAGTGCTGTTAGATCATGTTGCCAGCGGTTGACGTTTACGCCGATAGAAGTCTAAAGAAAGGCTC
>JAOXNG010000001.1:210222876-210233497 GCA_028566535.1 Scolopax minor
AAAAAATAATCTTGGGGAAAGTGCATGCATCAAAGGTTACTTAGCAGTAAGTACCGAGTAAAGAGACAAGGCCAGGCAGCATGCACTGGGAACGTGGTGCTTAACATGCTTAACTGGCCATGGGAGTTTATCTCCATCACCTCCCACGGGCTCCTGCACCAGCCTGAATAATGTATATGGGTTTCAGCTGCTGAGCAGAGACAGTGGCATCTGCAGCTGCAGCAGCTGACTCGTGCCACCAGAAGGTACCACTGAATCCCTTGCAGCAGCTGCGCTCCATCTGTGATGGCTGGTTTGGGGACAGAAGCTGGTTTGGGGACAGAAGCTGCAGCGTGTGGCGGTCCCTGTTCCACTCCTGGTAGAGCAAGGTCAGCTGATGGTACAGCAGCGTGGCACCGGGGCAGCAGACCCCCTTCAGAAGCAGCAGATGGCTCGGGGGCTAAGGCACACAGCTTCTGAATTTGCTGCAAGTTTCCCCGTGCAATTCGGGGCCAGCATGTTCCCTGTTTGCTTTGGCCACAAATCCATAAAATTACAACCTTATCTAACAGAAAGCTGTAAGAACAAATCAATTTAAATACCTGAGACACCCATATAGAATGATTGCTGAGCTATATAAGTATGTAGATCAGAAGATGAGATATTTCCTGGCAAGTCTTCAAGGCTATTCATGATCAGTAAAGAAAGCAAATCAGTTTTGCACTAAAACACATACTTATTTCTCTGCAAATGTAAAACTGCATCCCCCTACCAGCCATGGATCCGAGTACTTAATCCCAACTCCATCTACCAGATGTCTTCATATAAGCATGAGCTTATACTGGGCATCAGTTGTTCCCATCACAAGTGGGAATTGAGCCAGTGGGTTTTTTTCCACTAAACCATTTGAATTGCTCTAACCTTTGGAAGTCATAGTATAAGTGTCGCACAAACTCCTGAGAACATATTGTTTCCCCAAAGGGCCTTGTTTCCCCTCCTCTCCTTAGGAGACAATCATAGAATTGTCTAGGTTGGAAGAGGCCTTTCAGATCATCGAGTCCAACCATCAACCTAACTCTGACAATAAACACCACTAAACCATATCTCTATGCACTACGTCTACCATCTTTTAAATACCTCCAGGGATGGTACGAAGGAGAAGAATTCAACATCATTTCAGGTGTAGTGGGAAAGCTGAGTGTTTGTTCCAGGCAGACAAAATGCATTTAAAAACACCTGAGAGGACATGTCTTATGAAAGGAACACCTTACTTCAGCATAATGACAGAATTCGTAGCCTGGAAGTGCTACGGTTTTTCTACATATTATCTGTCCCCTTGAGCAACTGAATCAACCACTCCATGTCACTATTCATCCCTAAATGTTTACGAAGTGTTTTATAACATCCCAACATAGAAAATACAACAGAAATTTCTGTAATATAGGTACTGTGTTATCATATAGAGATAAAAGCCCTGTATTAATATGTTAACTTTTGTCTTTGGTTCATAGATTTTTTCTAAAGCAAAAAGCTTCTTGTGTATATTGATCACATCACCAAGTAAATTATCTAATCAAGAAATCATAGAATAATTTGTGTTGGAAGGGACCTTTAAAGATCATCTAGTCCAACTCCCCTGCCATGGACATCTTGCACTACATCAGTTGCTTAAAGTCCTGTCTGACCTGACCTTGAACACTTCCACGGATGAAGCTTCCATAACTTCTCTGGGCAACCTGTTTTAGCCCAGAGTTTTATTTCACCACCTCCACAGTAAAGAATTCCTTATATAAAATCTAAATCTACCCTTTTTTAATTTAAAACCATTACACCTTGTTCTGTCACTACAGCCCCTGGTAAAAAGTCACATCTTTCTCATAAGTTCCCCTTAAGTCTTAAAAGGCAGTAAGAAGGTCTCCAATGATGACCAATGAGAATGAGATCTCTGCTCACCATGCTTATAAAGTGTAAAAATCTGAGAAACACAGAGAATTATTTGAAAACCATTTTCATTCAGTGGGTTAAAAATAATTTAGAAAAATGACTGCAAAAATTCAGAGGTAGTGCTCTGTTCAGGATTTCGGATTTGAGAATTCTAAGCATAAAATAAAAACCTATAAATAATCCCACCCACAGGGCAAACAGACATCAAGCAATTTCTGCTGCAGGTAGGAAACCTGCCTGAAACCACAAAAGCCTTCCTGAAACCAGAACATAGAGTCTGAGGTACTTTGGAAACACACTCTGATAGCATGTATGTTATTAGGAAATCACCTGATGAAGTGTTTACCATTACTATCCTCCAAATACCAACAGTGTCTGATTAGCAAGGTGGTGGAAGGTTCATTCTTCTGTTTGCTCCCCCTAAATGACATACTCATGGGAAAACATCAAGCAGCAACACTGGCTTAAAGGTTTTAGGAGAGGCACAAATCAAGCTTGTTTTGTGCTAAATTGATGCAAAGTTCTTTCTTGTAGAAAAAAAAAGAGAAGACCATAACCAGGGAAGAACCCTGGAACCATGGATGAGAGGCACAACCATATACTTTGAAGTGTTAATGTTCCTAAAAGCAAAGTGAAGCTGTAAAAATAGTTTGAGATTCCTGATGTTCTCAGTCTCCAGGTCAATTGAACCCACTGTTGACATTTTCTATGGCATTTTTTTTTCCCTCTGCTCAGCCAGATGTAAGATGTGGCTCACAAAGAGCAAATGCCCTCCTAAAAGCCTCCACATCCTTCCCCCTCTCCTCCTCAATACAATTCTCAGTAGATATTCAGATATTGAAGACTCCCCATGTATTAAAAGAGCACACTGCAATTAACAATCATTAAACTGTACCCTTTTGTAAAATACCATGTAGCTTTCACTGCCTGGGAAGCCTCATGACGTGCTCTCTGCAGAAGCTTTGGTTGTATTTCCCATGGCTAATAAAACTCTTTTGTCTGCCTTCTCTTGGAATGGAAACAAGACTAAGGGGAAACCCTGCGTGTGTCCTCTCTGGGCTGTTTCAGCACCAACAATGTAGATGATACAAAGGCATCTGGGGCTCGTGTTTTGACATCAAATCTTCGGCTTGCACAAAGTTTTAACTGTGGGTAAGTGCTAGCAAAAAGTGCCCTGAGCCTTGCTGAGAGGGTAACGGAATTTTCTGCATCTGAATAAACCATCTTATCTTCAGTCCTAAGTCACTTCTGGCCTTCTTGGTGGAGGGGAAAGAAGGAAGCCAAACTTTAGTCCTTTCAGGGTCTGGTTACGTTGCTGAGCTCAGCATTTTGACCACAGCGATGTGACGTGGGTACTCATTTGCTGGACTTAGATTCACTTTAGCAAAGCAAATTGACAAACAGTTTAGCATCAGCTGAGCTATTTAACCATCTAAATAAATCAAAGTTCTTATTAGTGGAACCACGAATTCGGGATCATGATTTTTAGGTTTTAACACACTATCTCGTCATCTATTGCATTATTCCTACTCCACAGCTGTTTGCAGAGGCCATAAGCAACATTAACTGATGCTATTAAGACAAATAAAGAGGAACATTTTTTCCAAATTTGTTTTGAAGAGAGGCTTTTGGACATCTTTGTATTATTGCCACTTGCTTATGACACAGCAAAACAGTAAAGTCAAAACAACTGACTCAGCAGAGCAGAGAACAAAGAAACTGGTACAGCATTTAGAATGAAAAAGGACAAACAAAGATAATAATTCACATGGTCAACAAAATGGACATCTCTTGGGACAGGCTGATGGAGCGAAGGAGTTAGCAGAAAGAGGCAGATGATTGTGATAGATCACAGGGAGAAGAAAAGACAAGCCATGCTTACTGAAGCATATGAGACCCCCAGAAACCACCCCAGTCAGCAAAAAATTGAAAAACACACTGCTGGCCCTTTATTAGCTTGTTGCTTTGCCCCAAGCAGCAAGCTAAGTGTAATAAATAACCAAACCAATCAATTATGATGTTTGAAATTAAGGCTACGGCTGAAGCCAGCAGCTGCTTTGACAGCGTTTGTGAAATCCGTTCTCACAGGTTCTGCCGCTGCCTCTCCTCTGGCAGGTACCTCTGCTGGCCTGGAGATTCCTCACCTGGGGGAAGCTCCTAAAGAAGCTAAGGAATGAATAAAATAACAACCGTTTTACACTTAATGACTGGTCTTGCCCCGAAGAATGAATGAAGAGTTTCTCAGAATGGAAACTCAACAAAACCACCAAGTTAATCATTTCCACCAGGAGCGTGGTGCTCAGCCTGGAGTTACAGCGAGCCCAGAGAGCAAATGGCATCCAGGCAAGACAGAAAGTCTTTGGGGCTTCTCCTTTGAAATACCAAGTCAGCATTTCCACTGTAAGAACCCTGTGTATTTGGAATCCATATTTTTCTAAGGATGTCAGTTAATTCTGCATAAATAACTCAGCTTTGGAACAGCCAGGTTTCTCTGTGCAGCCGCTTCCCCCTCCTCAGCTCCTCAGCTGAACGAACTCTGGGCTCCATCCAGAGAGGAGTTTGGCCCCATCATTCCATTTCCACTGGTTTTTACCAGCACCTCACTGCACCAGTGACAGGAAAGCCAAGCTGAGCCAAAGGACCTGAGAGGGAGAATGGTTTTCCAAAGCTCCCCAGTGTGACATGGGGCAAAGGAGAACACAAGAAAGGACAGTGTGAGAAGGAAGAGCTGGGAGGCACTTAACAAACAAGAATAAAAGTGAGAAAGGTGGAGGAAGGTGAGAAAAATACAGAATGAGAGAAACTGAGAAAGAGGAGGAGGTTAAGAAAGAGCAAAAGGAAGCTGAGGAAAAAAGTAAAAGGGACTTGGAATAGGAAAAACAGCTGGAGCTCAGTCAGCACTTGAGAAGACATTTATACAGCTTGTTTCATTGCTCTCCCCTCTTTTTGTGGAATCAAACTTAAGATACGTGGTGGTTACATTTTCCCATTTAACCTTCAGGTTCGACAGCCAGACTTACAATAACACACTCTCTCAAATGAGACCAGAGGTTTGCTTTTTCTCAAAATTCAAAAAAAAAAAAAAAAAAAAAAAAAAAGCTGAATTTCACCACTGAATTACTCAGGGCTAATTTAGACTCAAGTAAATGTATTGCTTTCACTCCTGTCTCTGAAATAAACTTGACTGTAATTATCTGGATAACTGTCTCTCTCTACACTGAAATTATGTGATTTCTGTAGAAGTGGGAGAATTGACTGTTGCAGAATTAATCATATTTTTGTGACATTCACTGTTATGAAAAAGAGCCTTTCAGCATGTAATAATCACTGATTTGTCAATCTTCAATAAATCAAGGCAGAAGCACGCCAAGATTAAGGAGAATAGAAACAGTAAAACAAACATTAAAAAAAAAAAAAAAAAAAAACAACCTGTTTGTTTTCCTCTTGTAGCACTGTTTCATTTCAGCGCTGGATGAGGTTTCTGTGTCCCAGGGTGGCAGGACATATCCACGCAGCAAGAATCAAGGGTTTAAGTGGTTTTATGGCTCTACTGGTGTCAGAAGAGGGTAAAAGCAGCAAGTCTGGAGCAGGATATTGTACCCCTTTCTCTTTGTCTGTAGGATTAGGTCCTAAACCAGACAGATCCAAGCTGATGTTGATCACAGAATCACAGAATCTTCATGGTTGGAAAGGACCTCTGAGATCACTGAGTCTAACCACACAACTCACAAAAGCCCCCCACAATCTTGGCCACCACAGCATGCCTGAAGCACTGCATCTATTAGTTTCTTAAATAACTCCAGGGATGATGGTGACTCCACCGCCTCACTGGGCAGGCTGTTCCAGTCCCTGACCACCCTCTCAGTAAAGTAGTTCTTCCTAATATCTAATCTAAACCTCCCCTGCTGCAACTTCAGATTATTTCCTCTGGTCTTGTCATTCCCTTGGGAGAAGAGGCCAACAGCCAACTCTCTACAACCTCCTTTCAGGTCTAAGGGCACAGGACATTTTGAGCGTTGGGGTATTTTAATATCCAAATACCAGGTTCTAAGGCCTGGAATGGAAATCTAGGATCCTGACTACAGATCCTGTTGGCCCATAATATCATGAATTCACACCATGTACACACACACACCACCGGGTCACTGAGCCAGAGGCTGTGGGACAAGGAGAGAGGGATTCCAACACGGCCAGTTCTTGCATGGACTTTGGCAGTTACCTTGTGACTGAAACTGCACAGTGCTCTGTGTGTCTCCCATGTAAAACTAACTCCTGTGAGTAAATACTCTCCTTCCATGGTGTTAAAGATCTTACCTGAGGAATGAAAAACCTGATTTCTGAAATCTCCCTCTGCCTGAATGAATGCACACGCAGGGTTCTCCACAACCCAGCTGGGTCGGGGCTGTTGTGCAGCTCGACACGTAAAATTGATAGGTCACAAAGGAGAGGAGCCCAAAAGGCAGCTTGATTACATGTTGTTTAAGTGAAGGTTTTCAGCTTGTGGCTGGGAGGTCCCACAGCTCCGCTTCCTGGCCTGCTGATTTACTTGACTCAAGACAATAGTTCAGAAATATAAAAAAAGGCACATGGAGGGACATTTAGGGTGATGGTCACTATTGTAAATTCCCCGTCTGACCTCCTTCCTGACTGCTCAGTGATCCACCTTCAATGGGAAAAATAAAAAGCCTTCTTCACACACTGGGATAAAGACGCTCTGCTGGGCTGGGCTGGGCTGGGCTGGGGGTTCTTCATGCTGAGAACTGGAGATCTCATACCCACCCATCCCTAGGTGAAGGGATTAGGATGAAGCACGAAGAAGACAAAACAGAGAGATAGCTGTGTTGTGTTTGCTTTAGGGTTTTTTAGGACCTCAAATGTCTTAAAGTAAGAGGTAGGTGCTTTTGCAGCCAACTCAGTACAGACACCTGGGATCCTGCCTGCTCCCAGACTGTTTCTCCACCTAGAACTCAAACTATGCAAGTATCAGAAGTGGTTCTTTCAGAGATAATTTCAGTTTCCTCCTTCCCTCAACCAGAATCACCATGTACAAAGGAGGAATTCAAATAATGGAGGGCTTCCCGCCTCTTTAAATTTTGCCACCAGAGTGGGAAATGCCCTTCAGGAAAACAAAGCGTTGCAGTAATCACCTAAAATCCTGTCTGCAAATGCATTTACTTGGTTGGATTTGACACAAACCAGTTATTCTTTAACCTCTGCTGACTGAGGAGCTGTATCAAAGATTTCCAAGATAGAAGCAGATGGTCTACCAAATAGTATTAGTTCCTTCTTAGGAGAACACTTTATATTTTAATTTAGTTGCCAATTGCTCTTAATAGGGAAGTAAAAAAGCTTCCAGCTGAAGCATCACATTTCTTTGAAATCTTCAAGGAAGGGGCTAGAAAGACCTGTTCTAAATTGAAGCAGTTGAACTCGATGTTTGTTCAATGCAAAGAGTCAGCACTTCCTATTCAATATCTCCCTAATTACCCCTGGGGATCAAAGACTTTCAAGCAATTGTCTATTCAAACCACTAATAACTGATCACTGGCCCCTCCATTGCTAGAGTAGCTTTGCTGGATACTTGGAATTTTCGTCAGGAAATGGGTTTTAAATGGGTATTTTTAAACATTTTAATGGGTATTTTTAGGAGGATTTTTTTAAAGTGTAAACCTATAGGAAAAAAAAAAAAAAGATATAAAAGTGGTGTGGCTCATCCAAGGAGCTGCTTAAATGCAATCTGTAATTTCCTTCACCTTCGACACCACTGTGAAAGTAGAATAGGAAGCTGAAAGATGGACCTCAGCAACACTTTGCTGCTATTCAGCAGCTTTACTGCACTGAAAAAGCTTATTTCAGCCCCCCCAGCTCCAGTAAATTTGGTGTTACACAAGCTCAGGCCTTTCTCAGTAAAATAATATTTTCCCTTCTAGATATCCTTTCTGGCAGAGACCGTATTACTATAAATATTACTGAGATATTTCTTCAAGATCAAAGTCAATTATAAGACGGTCCCACTGTACCTCTAAATGGAGTTTTAATTTGTGTATATAATATTAGAAATAATCGTTTTCCCATTTGGGTACTCACTTCAATTAGAAAAATGAGGACAGGCAGCCCTACCAGAGAGCCTCCTATCTTGCTTTGCAATTACTAAAATTCTGGTCTAGCCTGTTGTGGACACTATAATTTTACAAATGCCATTTCATCACACACATATAAACTGTGAGACCCTAATTAAAAAGGGTGTAATTTACATCAACCACTTACATTCTTCCTTCCTTATTATCTCTGCCAGATATTGTCAGAAAACCTGCTTTCCCAAATGAATATAATAGGTTGTTTAAAGTCTAAAAAATAGAGTTTCCTGTTTAAAAGTCATCAACAATACCTGACGTCTCCTATCTCCCCAGCACAACAGAGGTGGGATCAGACTGTGTATCATCTAGGATCCCAGTTTAAGGGTTAAGATCTAAATTTTGTAGAATTCAGTGGGTAAGCTGATCTCTCAAATAGGTGTCTGCTCTTCCATCTGCCTGAACACAAACATGATTTTATTATAAAGACAAGTCTCTTATTATAAAGAAAATCTCAATGATTTGAGAGTGCTGCTCATCATTTAATACCCAAATCAGCTGAAAACTGCAGTGTTTTTAGTCACCATGATGTTCTAATAGCACCAGAGCCCCAGATCCCTTGATGTCCAAAGCAAGGGTTTAACTTGGGCTCTACTAAGCCTGAGCACATTGAGTGACAAGGGTTTAACTTGGGCTCTACTAAGCCTGAGCACATTGAGTGACTCCAAGACCATGATGGAGGTTCTTCAAAATCAGTACAAATTTACCCATTTTGTATCTCAGGACCAGAGAGCTCATCAGCATTGTCAAAACTGAGCTCTAAAGCAGAATCCTATCACTTTGATGACTTTCTGAAGAGTTCTGAAAAATATTACCCCACACATGTATTTGGGAGCATCTTATTGTTTTAAATGCTTTGGCTGACAAATACAGAAATATGTTTAAAGCAGGCTAAAAATACTGTAATTTATTTTCTAGTTCTTCTTTACATAAACTTGAAAAAACAAGCAGATTGTTCCAACAGTTCATTTGGAGAGGGAAAAATTATTTTCCTTTTTTTTTCTTTTATAAAAGCTCTGCAAATGGATACAAATGCACAGTCTGGGAAAGCTGATAAAGTGGGTGACACAGCACAATTAATGACACCAGAAATTTTTTTTTCTGTCCAGAGACCATGGGCAAAATCCAGCACGATACTTTCAGGTACTATAAATCTAAGACAATGGTTCAGATCAGTGTGAAAAGCTCTCTCAATAACACAACCTGATGATTTGTTCCCTTAGACTTAGAATTGAACCCAGCACATAGATTAAGACAAGTGCTGGCAACTGCAACCCACAGTGTAGTCTTGAAAGGCCCACAGCCATCTTTCTGTTTAATTACACCTAAAAAAAGCATTTGCTAAAGAACCTCAAAGTTCACCAAGTCAAGCACTCAAAAGTGAGAGAAGAACAGAATTAAGATTGCTTGTGTGATTTTAGCTCAGCCCCTGTATGCATATGTGCTTCGTAATAGCCTTTAATTCCTTCATCACAGGCTATTTTTTTCTCCACTGGCCCAACGCTGAGCAGAACAATTGCACAGAAATTGCCACTCAACCCTGGCAACTCCAGCATTGTAGCACGTTCAATTGCTTTCTAGGGATGCCATATGTGCAGCCTGGTTGGTAGCAGTAGGAGGGAGCTGGAAAGGGAAGGAATACTCAGTAAAATCCCAGTGCAGACAATTTTGCTACTGGCACTCTAAATAGGTCCCTACTGAGCATGCGTGAACCCTGGTTTTCTAGTTTTGTGGCAGCCAGCTCTGGGTGCACGAGAGAAATAATAAAGCACACAATACTGTTTGTTCTTCCTAACAGAAAAGAAGTGTCATGGTTCTTCCTTACCTCCACGCTTCTGCTATATGAATATAAAATAACAGTAGATCCAACAGTAACAGTTTGCATAAGACTACACTGTTGGTAGGGATCCAGACTCCATCTCTCCCAGGTTCGCTTGTGATCATTTAGAACATGATCATTTTTTTTCATCATTAAATATGAATTTATTAAAGTTCTTGTCTGGGACATAGTAAACTGTCTTGTCCCTTCATTTCCACAGACTATGTTTATAGTAGTGAATTAATCACAGAAGCACAGAACTGTCTGGGTTGGAATTGACCTTTCAGATCATCCACTCCAACCATAAACCTAACACTGACTAAAACTATCACTAAACCATGTCCCTCAGCACCATGACTATCAGTCTTTTAAATGTCACCAGGGATGGTGACTCCACCACTTCCTTGGGCAGTCTGTTCAAATGCTTAATGACCCTTTAACTGTAAAAATTTTTCCTAATTGCCATCCTAAACCTTCCCTGGTGCAACTTGAGGCTGTTTCCTCTTGTCCTATTGCCTGTTACTTGGGAGAAGAGACTGGTGATATTAAACAGTACCAAGTATTAAACAGCACTGAATTAAACAATACCAAGCAGTGGAACCTGACAGTCTATAACATTAATTTGTTAGAAAGGAGACGATGATGATTTT
Organism: Scolopax minor; assembly: GCA_028566535.1. Classification (NCBI taxonomy): domain Eukaryota; kingdom Metazoa; phylum Chordata; class Aves; order Charadriiformes; family Scolopacidae; genus Scolopax; species Scolopax minor. Next base: position 210,233,403 of record JAOXNG010000001.1, read on the forward strand.
GTCTCTGGTCAACCAACGCCTTCTGAATCCCTGTGCACAGGTCAGCTATCAAGAACCAGATCTCATTCGTAATACATAGTTGAGGTATGACCATC
>JAOXNG010000001.1:210394594-210407935 GCA_028566535.1 Scolopax minor
CATGCGCTGTCACCACTTACCAGTTTCGGTGTTTTCGTGCTCGGTGTCAGTGAGGGTGAGGTTTGAGTTGGCCCGGCTTGACAAGCAGGAGCTGCGTCCAGACTTGGTGTTGCGTCCCCAGAGCCTGACGGGGTGCTCGGGTGACACGACCACGTCTGCCTCCGTGTCAGCATCCGAGCCAGCGCTGATGGAGTAGCCGCAGTGAGGCAGCCCAATATCAGTCCGGTACAAAGTCCCGTGCGTGGGTGTCACGTCTTCAAGACCCAGCTCTCGCAAAGAGAAGTTGGCTCCTGGGAGAGAGCACAGCAGCCAGGTTACTCTTTAATAGGGGGTGCTTTCATACAGCACAAATAAATGGCAGAACCACTCGTCCTCAGTCTGCAAGTGAGGGACAGCAGCTCTCAAGTCCTAATGTCAAACCAAAAATTACCCTGTTGTGTGGTTTTGGTTAGTGGGAGACCAAGTGACCATGCCAAGACCAAAAAGCAGCTGGATTCCTACTTCTGGAACTTAATAAAAACTCACAGCATGTTCAACAAAATCATTGAATTTGAAAGCAAAGACAGATGGAGAGATGGTGAAATTCTTTAGGAGAGGCAAAAAGCAATCTTCTTGGGAGAAAAGCAAAATGAGGCATGCAATGATTAAAAGTCTTACCATACACCTGGCAACGTCACTACAGTAGGAAATTTGAATGAGTTGTGCTCATTGAAATCCCTGAAATTACATACTGGGGATTTAAATTTCCTTTGGCGATCTCGCTTTCCCTTTGTTGACCACTCACACCTTGACTCAGTTTAGCTATTCATTCTGACTACAATCACAGCAGAGGTTATTTGGCTGCAGATAGATGCAATTGTTCAGCTGACTAAAAATATAATCTGAAAAAAGTGACTTTGGAGTTCATGTCTAGTTACCTGCAGAGCTTCAAAATCAGACCAAATCGATGTGAATGTGAATGCAAACATTAGCACACTTTGTTCGGCAAGTTGCACGAGAAATCTGGGGAGAGCAATTAGTGGCTCCATTTTTATCCACACGTATTTATTAATGTGTGCTTTTCTTTTTTTCAGCCCTGAATGTCTTTAAAAGATTTCTCGGCCACCCATGAATGCCTTTAGCTGCACCGTGGATCTAAGCGACACAGTGCACCCCTGCTCCTGTTACGCTACGCCTTGATGGGGAAGATTAAGGAACTTTATCTAGAACCAGTAGGAGGCATCAGGCCCTGGATTGTGGCCAAATACCAACACTGGTGATTAAATTCAGCCTAGCTGGCTTCTTCCTCTTATTTCAATCAGTAAATCCCCTGCAATAAAAAGAACCTGCCAAGTCTATGCACAGGCCACAGGCTCAGTTTTAGAGCAGTGTTTGCAGCTCAGACTTATTTCAACCAGATAAATCTGGATGTGTGATCTCCAGGAAAGCTCAGACCAAACCTACCTTTGAACAGTGAAGTTCATATCTACTCATCATCAGGTCTGGACCTCAAGACTGTATCCAAAACTTGAGTTATGATTCTGTCCCTGCTCAAAACCCCACAAGCATGTGGCTCTCTTCACATTTCCATTTGTTAACATTAAATATCACAGGGTGGAACATATGTCTCCAACAGAAACAATCAGATTTCAACTTTTCCAGAATCTGGTTTCATGCTTGTGGAAACACCCTGACTTGACCCTGAGCAATGCTGCATGGAGAAGGTCTCTTGTCACAGTACACATGCATTGAATGATCAGCTGACCCAAAATAGATGCTGGTTTACTACGCTTTTTCATTCAGTTTTCTTTGCAGCTCATAGGGAAAGGCAGAAGATGTTTGAATGTAAGGTGAATGATGGGACTGGACAACATTTCCACATAAAGCTCAGAGGAGGAACTGTTTGATGTTAGGAGGAAATAACCATGTCTCAGCTGGTTATAAATCTACAGCTTGAACTATATAAAGCCTATAAAGCATTCATGAACTTCACACCTTTTTAATTGACTGAACAAGACTAAAGCTTTCAGACAGAGTGGACAGATAAGGTTGCTTGGGGCTCACACCTCCAACCAATTTTGGATCCTTGCTCATTGAGCAGCATGGAGGCCTGTGGCAATTTAATCTATTTAATTTGATTGCAAAGTGGTCTGAGAGAGCATCCTCTACCACTCCATGGCCATGAGGCAGCAAATGAACTTGACCTAAGTTATAAACACAAGGAAGCAGCATCTCCCCAGAGGCCTCACTCTCCTCTTCCAGTTTTGACTTTCATGGAAGGCCAGGATAGTTTTTAAACCATCCTCCATGGAGTACAGAGAAAAGTCATCTTTTGGTTTTGCTTGCATGTTTGAGTCACTAATGGTGAGTCCCACCTTCCATTAAAACAAGTCACACACGACATCATCAGACACATCAATGTGCAGCATGACTGATGCTCTCCAATAACGGCAGCTCATAAATTATGAAAAATGACTGCTACAATTAACTGAAAATCAAATTTATTTGCAATAAACAGCAGGAGATGCATTGATTTTCATATTCTATGCTCACTGTTGCCTTTTAAGCTGGAAGAACTCAAGTCAATAAAAGGAAGATAATAAATATCTGAGACTTTTTAATTCAGATCTGGTCTATTTTTTCTTGTGCTGACTTGCATGTTTGCTGGCACTCTTACTCTAGATAAAACCATTTAAATGCTGACTTGTTTATTTACTGAATTTATTTGGTCAATTTGGAATGTTTCCCTCCTCTGCCTTCCAAACCAATGCAGGAGAGAAATTCACTTTGCCTTGTTGATGTTGAGTAGGCTAATAAGGCTTGGTTTCTGTTGGCATGAGGCCATGCAGCACCACAAAGTGAGGTCCATTCATGGCTTTCTGCCAGTGGAAAATGTGGCACAGAAAGTCTGGGGTTATTGCTAATGCTCTTCAGGCCAGTTTTGGGTCTCTCAGGACAAACTGGGAGAAAATTATAAATTGAAAAATCTGTGGGTGATATATCAGAAGTAGAACTGGTGCCCTGACATGATTCATCTTAACTTCTTCTCAATTAATTTCAGCCACTTAGACCAGTGGTTTTTACTGCTTCTCAGTACCTTACAAATTTTTCCTGGGGAAGTATGAATTTGTGCATAAGAAATGTATACCCCCTGTCAATAGACTGGCTTTTCTTATTTATCTTTTGTGGGCTTCTTAGGAGAAGTCCCTTGACCTGCACGGCCTCATAGACCCTCAGGTTGAAAACCGCTGACCTGTACTAATTCACATCTATCCTGCATGCTGAATATATTCTATGAAATGAGCAAACTCAATGACCTAAAAGGTTTCCTTTTGTTTATAACTTCGTAGATTCCTTATAGAGGATCAAGTACTTCAGAGCTGCTAAGAGGGAAACCCCTTTTATGATTGCCAAGTATTACTTACAACACTTACTGGCCCTTTTTGTTAATTATAGCCTGTTGCAGTTATCCTGAAATACAAACACCAAAGCCATGTACACAGAGCTAGTTCTGCAAGTTATTTTGCTTGCAAATGACTTACGGATGAGTCCTGCCCCAAAACCACAAGTGCATGGTGTTTGAAGAGTGAAGTTAAGCAGCTCCCAAGTTAAATGAGTGCATCAAATGCATTCCCTTTGAGGAATCATCTCCAGACTGCAGAGGGTGCACCCAGAGCAGCCGGGGTCAGCTATTTTATGTTCATTGTCTGGAATGTTGCCTATTCCATTTGACTTGCTTTGCCATTTTATGCTTTTCTTGATGGACTTCTAAAAATAATTTATGTGAAGCCCTGCTTGGTTTTTGAGCTAAGACACTTGTGTCTCTGCAGAAAAATGAAGATGAGACTATAGCAGGNNNCAGAAATCTACCTCACATAGGCAATAACAGCAGTGAAAATGTAACTGCCCTGACTTCAGGCTAGCTATAAAAAGGAGAGTATCTGGAATCTCTATGAGGACTGTGGAGCACATGCCAACCTTTGAACCTCCACATCGTCGCAGCTTACCCAGATTTGCTAAATTCTCCTCTAATATTGGAGCATGTCCCCATCTCAAATCTACAGACTGCAAGCCATGTACAACACCAAGGATGGTTCACCCCATCTGCAGCTCAACTGCGTCCCTCCTTCCAGGCCTCTTGGGTTTTGCTGTAACCCAGAAGGACAATGCGAACAGTGTCACTGCCCCCTCATTGTCTTCTGTCTCAGCTTCTTGATGACTTCCTTCATTAGAGAGCAGGCACATGACATATCGTTGTGGTTTAACCCCAACTGGTAGCTAGAACCATACAGCCACTCACTCACTCCACCCTGGTGGGATGGGGGAGAAAATCAGAAGAGTAAAAGTGAGGAAGAACTCATGGGTTGAGATAAAGACTGTTTAACAGGGAAAGCAAAAGCTGTGCACTCAAGGAAAGCAACACAAAAAATTAATTCACTGCTTCCCAGAGGCAGGCAGGTTTAGCCATCTCCAGGAGAGCAGTCTCCATTACACATAATGGTTACTTGAGAAGCCAAAACACCATAACTCTGAATGTCCCTACCGCTTCCATCTTCTTCTTCCCCCATCTTTATGTACTGATCATGATGTCATATGGTATGTAATATACCTTTGAACAGTTGGTGTCAGCTGCCCCAGATGTGTCCCCTCCCAACTTCTTCTGCACTCCCAGCCTACTCACTGGTGGGATGCTATGAAGAGCAGAAAAGTCTTTGAGAGCTTAGCAACAACTAAAACTATCAATGATTTACCAACACTATGTTCATTCCGTGTCCAAAACATACCAATATACCAAAGAAAGTCAACTTTGTCCCACTGAAACTATGACCCATAGTGAAAAGTTCTCCTCAGCAGGCAGGACCTTTCCATGCCACATCAGTACTGTTCAGCATGTGAACAGGGTGTCTGGTCTCATGGGGGTAAGTGGCTTTCAGAGACAGAAAGATTAAGACACAGAAAATGTGTGTTAGTAGATGCTAATGAACACAAGCCAGTGGTATCCCACTTAAGGACACATATCCATTGGTTTGCATGCATCCCACATCTGTGCAATACAATGAAGGTGTTCCTCACTGCTCTAATTCCATATATCTAGCTTTTGGCCTCAGAAGCCTTTGAAGGTAGCCTCCCACCCAGCCCTAGCTCTCATCTGATTAACCCCTGTTGCAGTGTCTGCTGAAGGTTGCTCACCTGTTCGGCAGAATTCATCAGCCTCCTGATGCACCATGTCTTTGACCCGATTGCTATAGGTCAGTCTGGAATCTTGATCATAAGCCTTCAGAGTCTCACTGGAGCTGTAGGACTTCTGGGGTGCCTTGCTGTCCTCACTCTCAGCTGAAGAGCTGGTGTAGCGGCGCTCAGTGTCGCGGCGCCGAGTCAGAGATCGATACGGTTTCCTTTCCTTTACATCCATGGCACCCTTGTCTGAGTATTCAACATTAAAATAATGACGTCCGTGTGGTGGTCAGATTGGAACAACCTGAAAGAGAGAAGAAAAGAAATAGGATCTAAGTTCATGCCTTTAGGCACCTGTAGGTTAATTTGCCTTCTTTATGCATTCTTGCACTGAACAAAAGAGAGGTTACTTAATGGACTGCAGGAAAACCCTCTTAGAACAATTACGGATGGAAAGCAAGTCTCAATTATGTGTGAGTCATTTAATAATTGCCACAGTTAGCAGGACACACACAGACAGCAACCTGCATCTGTCTGAACCGGACACACACTTAGGGATTTCAAACTGATTGTGATTTTCTGTGTCTTCTTTCCATGGGAAGTGAATCAGACACCTCCAGGAGGTACGTATTTGGTACATCAGTCACCTAATCTCTGGGAAATCAGGCCATGCTGAAATGTCTCTATTTGGGCAGCCAGAGGACTCTGGAAAAAATGCTGTCCTACAGTTTTTAAAGTGTTTTGATAGATTGTGGGGTTAGAAGCAATGAACAAAAGAATAAGAGACAGTGTAAGAAGGCAGGTGAGAAGGGAGAGGAAGAAAAGAAGAATGAAGGGGTGACATATGGATGGAAATTGGATAAACATGTCTACCTATTTGGAGGGCTGGTCTTTACTCAGCTGGAAATATATTAATACTAAGCAGAGTTGAGAAAGTGTAAATAAATTATAGCACTGTGCTTCATGTAACAGCATGGCCAGGGAGTTATGCCTGTGGGAAAACCAATGTATATATGCACCAGTATGCAAGCATACATACCTGCACACAGAGAAAATTAAGATCAGGAATAAAACACATATTAAAAATGTTTTGTCAAAATAATTAATAAATAGTCTCTTCACTTTATTAAATGGAACAGAAGGCACAGGAAAAAAAAAGTCAATGACTTGCAGCAAGATGATAAAATATGTTTTTGAACATCTAAACTGGTTTATGAGGAAAAATACTGATAGAGCCCACAAACCAAAAGTTGAAATCTATAATTACAGGCTGAGTTTCTCAGGAATTGACTCTTCCTGACCGCTAAAGAAGAGAAGCTGAGTCTCTAAATGCCACACCAAAATATTGTTGTTTACTACAAGTACTTAAAAAAATAAAGGAAGAGAATCTGAAAACATCTATCAGTTCTTGGTCTTTTTCATAGCAAATCCGCATAGAAATATATTGCCAAGGACTGGAACACATGCCGTTGGCTTGTTTCTCTTGAATAGGCTAAATCGTGAACATACTGCTCAAATCTTACTCCTCCATGACTTTTAGATCCCAGCCTTGCTGCAGATGCTCTGCCCCACATTTGTGGTGAAACACAACGTGACCGTGGTGCAGTAGTCAAGGATGGATACCCTGGGGGCTTTGCAGGTCGTTTTAAAGGGATGTGGTGGAAAATAGCACTTGTGGCTCTCAAAACAATGAGCCTGTGAGGGATGGAAGACCTGAAACACTGGTTCTGATAGGCCACAAATCATAATACTAATACAGAAGCTTGAAGACAATATTTTATTTTAAATTCCTCACTTTTGCCAAGCTGTCTGGCACAAGTACACTGAATTCTTGAATTGAGATGGGGAAGACTGCAGAAGGGAGCAAGGATGTGAGAAACACCTGCAGCTGGGTAAAGAAAAAGAGGGGTCCCACTTGTATTTCTGCAATTCTGATTTTGCTAAGAGTACTCCCTGGATTTTATCCCTTTAACCTCCAAAATGAACTTTGCAATGACAGAACCCAATTCCAATGGTTTGTATGGTTTCTGTGGCACTCTTCCCGGAAATTAAGACACTGCTTTAAAAAAAAAAAAAAGTCCACTTAATTCTCTCCTAGTTCATTCTAGTGATGGCAGCAGACCAAGCTCACGCTCCCTATTTGTCAGCAAAATGCATAGAATCTATTGAACACAAATGGAATGATGTGGGGGGAAGAGGGGAGCGTCTTATAATTGAGCTTTACTTAAGTAAGTCATCCGCAGAGATTTGAGCACCACTTTGACTTTAAACATGTGTTTAAACCCACCGAACACACTGAGTTAAATTCATTCATGAACTATGTAAGTACAATACAGTGAATGTAAGTGGGATTACTCACTGGCCAAAATTTACACACATTATATGTTTTGTGGAATAAGGGTCTGAGAGGTGCAAAAAATAAGGCCTGAATGTAGAAGCAACAGGGAAGGAAATGGTGTTATATTAAAGGGCCAATTTACCATAGTCATACTGCATCAGAGACCTACCAAATATTGGTAGATAATTTGCCGTATTGAATAAAACACATTGGTACTTTCACACTGGAGAGAGGTAAAACATCTAATTGCTTTTCAGTGTACATCTTCCTCCCTAACAAAAACCAAACAAGCTTTTTTTGTATTGAAAAACTGTGACTTTTTTTTGGCAATTGTTATTGAATTGATTTGTCTCCTTCATACCGTCTCTGTTTGTGCAAAATCCTCAAAAGGAGCAGGTTTGTTATACCTTTTAATAAAACACCTTAAACCAGGTTCCTTCTCAACGGCACCGTAGTAAGAGCTGTTATAATAAACGCTAAAATTGTGGTTTATTGTCACAGGGGATAGAGATGATAGCAAAATGTGGGCGAGAAGCAGTTACTCTACTCTGTAAGACAGAAATGAGGGAAGGTGGCTTCTCTCAGCTCAGGAGTGTTACAGCAATTCCTACCAAGGGCCAGTCATTTAAAAACCCTCCAGCGGGAGAAGCACACGTGCCAAGAAAACCTTTCTGCACAGTTAGAGCCACGAGGTACAAACAGGGTCTGTAATTACCATTAGTAACCTTGCAACTTAGGAAATGGCCAAAAAACCATCAGGAAATTGACTGAATTCCCACCAGATGAAGGTTTTTCTTTTCGTAAAGAAAGGTGCTGAAAAACTGAAATTCCTCCTACAGTTCATCAAAAATAGCCCTGTAAATTTGCACTATTCACATACACATTCCTCTATAACAGTGCTTCAATTCCCAATTCATCCATGTCTTTATAAATTTAACTCTCCTCAGCCCTTTCTTTCTCTCTCTCGTCACTTGTAAGGAGACAGTTTTCAACTAGAAAGGTCACCCCCAAAAACACATAATGAAGATTTTTTAATTTTTTTTTTTTAAAGGAGGAGCTATTGCATTTAACTGACTTAAGTAAGTTTCCAGCACTTCTCCATGGACATGCAGTTCTTGTAATCTCATTTTTATGGCCCAATTCCCAGATGGTTTTGATACCTTGCCTTCAGTGGAGTTGTGTCATCAGGGACTTTGCTTCGTAGTGTTTCTGTGATAGATTATTATTTTTTATCTGCTACTCCTTGTGTCTTGATTTCACCTCCGCTGTAATTTCACCCCCGCTGTAATTTCACTCTTACCATCAACACCTCACATTTTTCCTGACTTCTCTGGCACACGGTGAATACAAAGAATCACATTCGTCTCAGTTACATACCCAACCACCAGTTTCTTTCTTCCTCCAGCTCATGCTTGCTCCTCATAATTTTAAAAGCTTCCATAAAATTGTTGGGCCTGATATAAAAAAAGCAAGACTCCTAATACTTCCCTTTCCATTCCTTGACTCCTTCTCCCTCTATAAAAGCCCAAAAACTTTCTGTTCTGAACCATTTCTGTTTGGAAAAGACTTTCTTGTCCTACAGTGCAGTGTTTCTGGTTCATTTTTGATTCCTTCATCATACTGCTGTCTGCATACTATATCAAATTTCACCTTATTATTTTTTTTCTACAGGCAAACTAATAGCAATAGCCATTCTTATTTTTGTCAGGCCTCTGAGTGTACAATCCCAGCTGGACGACAAGCTGCTTTGGAGTGTGATTCACAACAGAAGCGTCCTTCAGGCTTTGCTTATTCAACTCAGAAAAAATCCCACTGACCCCAGAAAGGGTTATTCACCATGCCAGAGCCTGCAAAATCAGACTCCTTGACATAGTTATATTTTTCAGAAGTGTGGGACTTTTCCTGCATCCTTGCATATATGTCAAGAAGCGGAACAAAAAAGCAGGTTTCTAGTTCTGGTGCAGTAGTGCAGTAAAAGCAATGCTTATTTGCAGCTCTTTTTATTTTGCTTTTGCTTTGGTTGGCTCCCAAATAATCCTTTTTATTATGTTTTATCCTTTATATCTCTCCTCCTCATTCTCAGTTCTGTTGCTTTTTGTTGCTCTTTGGAGCTTTGATTAACCACACAGGCTTTGTGCTGCAGAATCGCACTCAATGAATGGCAAGGGGAATGATTTATTTTCTGAGTCACCGCTCAAAAGACAAACTTCCATCAATCAAAACCCAGACAAGAGAGTGTGACACCACAAAGCGATATGCTAGGAGGCGCTTACAGCAAAAGGGACAGGTGGTCTTTGATAGCTGACTTACACTGCAGGTCACTAATCACAGAGATTAGCAGCAAGGTGATAGACAGCGCCTGTTCTGGAAGGCAGCATGTCATATCATCCAATTTTCTGTCAAAATGCGAGGGTTTAAATGGTGGAGATAGCTTTATGCGTCTCCTATATAGTTATGGCAACAGAGGGATGAGCAAGCTGGAAGAGTGCAGTGTCTTGTCTCCAGGAAAATGTGAGCATGAATCCTGGTGGGCTGATTCATTCCACCTTTGGCCTGGGGGAAGGAAAACGACTTCCCGTAGTTTTTTTCCTCTGCAAAAACTGCCTATGCAAAAATGGCATCGCCTTACTTTGCAGGGCCTGCTTTTTGTCTTCCTAAACTAGATCTTCTCACTCCACTGCTTAGGGCAATTTTTTCCCCTATTTTTCATTGCTGCTGCCCTTTGTAGAATGAGCACAGCCACAGAATACCGAGCAGCAGGCTGGATTTTATTTGCAGTCCTTTGGGCTCCACAAATCGAATTGTTAACTAAGACCTAATGCTGGTAAGTAGTGAGCAAGTATCCTTTTCCCTACTTTGTAGAGGAAGAGATGAGACATGGGAAGTCAAAGTGACTTGCTTAAGATGGTACAAGACAAAAGTAACACAACTGAGGGCAGACTCTTGATCTCCCAGGAACAGTCTGATAGGCAGCCCTGGATTTTTTGAAAATCAAGTCACCTAAGCACAGCAGAATACTTAATTTTAAAAATCTTGGCCAATGCATGTCTGAAATCTTTGTGTGAGAAGGTATTATTAACAAGATTGTCTTTCATGTTTTGATAGTGCCCTTCAGTCTGAACAACTGTGGAACATGTACAATTGCAGTTGTGTCCGACCAGTGAAATCCTACGGTGAATGATGAAAACCCGACTCAGAATGAAAAGAAAGATAGTTTTATCCCACATTGTACATTAATCTTCTCCAAAACACCAACAGATTTTGAGGTCAGACCAGCAATGTTATTTAGGAAGTTAGCTTCAGCTCAGGATCCTAAGCCGTGACCAAAGATGTTGTGACTTCAGATGCCTTTGTAGCTGTGGTTATTAATATCCTACACCGAGTTAAGTCATCACTTGACATTTAATGTTTTATTTGAAACAACATAGTCCACTGTGACAGTCCCACCACAATTCCACAGTGATGCAAATGCCTGTTTTGAGCTCTGTATTCTGGTTTCATTACATTAAATGTCAAACCTGAGAAATCTTATTTGGTCATGTCCATTTGTCCAGAAAAATCTGTGATATTGCCTGCCTTTCCACACCTATTCTAAAGCACAAAGCCAGCAGAAATGTAGTATTGAATGTTGTGATGTATTCAACAGATATTTAGGCATGTACTTAGTGGTGATTCAAATCAAATTTGTATTGCCAGGTGATCAGAGGCTGCAACGGTCTGATCTTAGCAAATATACAACCATGGCTTAAACAGTGTAATGCTATTTACCAGGTTTCTGGGAGATTCTTCTACAACATAAAGGACTCCTGTGTTTTTTATTAAACTTTAAGCTTCAGATTTATAACAGAGGTTCAAATCTCAGGAGGTCTTTGTAGGAAATAAATTAAGCTGTAGGTATAACATCCTCTCAGATTTTTGGCAAAAGGCTTTGGAAAGAAGCAGGCACAAGAGAGAAGAATGAAGAGTCGAGTTAACACTGTTTGGCTTCAACCCAGTGCTCGAAGAAAGTAACAAAAACTCCCTTTTCTGGTCTCAACCACTAAGCCTTTCTTCTGCTGGTAAGAGATTTGCTAGGCAATTGGTAATGTCCTGTCCAAAAGATGTGGTTTGTGACCTTTTTATAAATAAATCTAAAAGTGCAAGGAACTGGACGCCCAGAAAAACTTGAAACAGTAGTTGAGGTTTGAAGTACGGTGGGAAAGCATGAAGGGGGCTGGAATGTAATTACCTCAATTATTTCTGGTTTGCAAAGGCCTAAGTCTTCCCTCATGGGCTGCAGCCTTTAGCCTCTGCTAGGGGAAGATTTTGGGGCCAGAAGTTAAAAAAGCTTTCAAATAGTTTTTGACTAATAAAAGCAGTTTGCAGCTGCAGTCATCAGAACCCTGCCCTGGCTTCCCCCAAAATGAGAATTAATTTGGAAATAATCTTCATTTTATATTGAAATACTCTTTATTAGTCTATTTAGCCATTCTTGTATGAAGTGAAGCTTTTGCAGAGCCTCAGTTTAATAGATAATGCATAAAGGTATTTAAATAATAAATGCCAGAAAAGCCAGCCCAACAATGTAGATTGGTTTAGGTTCAGACTGGAAATTTTTCCTGACTTATTATGTCAGACTCAAGACATTGGGTGTGTGATGTGCTAGAGACCCACAAACCAGTTTCAGAGGTAGAAAGAACTGGTGGCATCAAGTCGAGGTAGTCACTGAATGACTCCCATTAAAGTATTGCCATTCTTCCTCCATCACCCACCATCTGTTGGTTTGGGCTCTTATGTGGGGTACAAGAGACCAAGATTCAGATCCTTAATCTGAATCAGACTAGATGAAGCCTTGAACATGTCTCAAACATCCTAGGTGAAAGCCCTTGGCTTTCCTCAGTCTGCTTGGGTGAGTCTTTCTTTTTAGCCCCAGAATAGAAAAATAAAAGAAAAACAATTTGCTTTTTCTTCTGAAAACAACAAAATTTATTTGATAATCTCTAGTCATCTCCTAGACAATAAAAAAAGACTGGTACACTGCTCACTCAGGGTGATAGGCTTAGTACCTACACTTGTGTAAACTTTGTATTTAATTCTTAGTGGTCTGCTGGGGCCTACAGAGACCTTTTATAATAAAATGGTGTCCCATATGAAAATTTAACAAGAATCTCAAGACAATCCCCATGCACACTTTGTGTCATAGAATGGTTTGGATTGGAAGGGACCTTTAGAGGCCATCTAGTCCAAGCCCCCTACCCTACAATGTGATTACGTGTTGTGTGAAAAAGCACTTGTTTCCTTTAGGCTTGCTGCCTGGTGTGTAGAGACCTTGTCTCTTCCATGGGAATACTCATGAACTCACAGCCCTTTCCATGAGAACAAGGGTTTAAACTCATACCCAGTCTCAGATGTACCTTATTTTTCATTATTATGCATTATATCTGCTCTCACAAAAGAGAACCTAATGAAGGCTGGGATTCTTTTAGGAAAGAAGGCATCTCTGTCTTTTCTCCCTAGAGTCACTGCTCTAATCCTGTCCTGATATTGACACTATCAGGAGCGGCTGGGTTTGCTGCAGGAAAACTAAGAAAGAGAAAACTGTTGGTAGATAAAGTTTAAAGCATAAACCTTGCCGGTTTCTGTATCCCTTCGAAAAAGTATCACATTAGTGCACACCTCCTATGTGAAACAGGGCTCTGAGCCCATCTCTCTTCTACCTCCTTTGGATGCAGCCTGGTGTCTGTGCTGCTCACAGGGTGACAGCGTGAACTGAAGAAGAGGTCTAATGTAAAACTTACAATATCTGAATTATTTTCTCTTTTTATTCTTTTTTTTTTTTTTTTTTTTTTTTTGGTGGGGTGTAAAAATAA
>JAOXNG010000001.1:210433100-210444534 GCA_028566535.1 Scolopax minor
TAAGTAGCTATACAAATGTATTATTTATTCATCAAAGAAACTCACAGGTTTTACTATGTTACAATGAGTAACAGTAACAATTAAATTGCGTCTGCCAGTGCCTGTATAGATAAGTATATTTGTCTTCACCTCTAAGTTTGGAGTGCATGCTTTTATTCTTTTACTTTCTTCAATTGTCTTTGCGAGAAAATTTCTGCTTTTATTTAAATTCTGGATTTGATAATAAATTATTTCAGATTTTTATAATTTGGATACTTCTCCCAAACGAGGGTTTGGAAGGCCCTTCTTTTCTTATAGCAAGAAGTGTAAGCTATTTTGAAAACCTTGAGTAGCTGCTAAAAGAGAACCTGATGTCACCAGTAAATCTCTGCTGGTTTTGGATGCACTTTTTTCATTAAAAGAGTGAGGGACTTTTAAAAGAAGATATAGAAAATTAATGTAAATTGGTATGATTTTATTTAATCAAAATTATTGCTAGAAGCTCTGAAAAACAGCTCATTTAAGATAGTTGGAACAATTTTTTTTCAGATTCAGATTGCTTTGCTTCAGTGTTCTAAAATGCTTCAATCTTTGGTTCTTGGTCTTGGAAATAAATTTCAAGGTGTATTGTATCCATTTTTAGCTGCTCTCATTTTCTCTAAACTTGTATGAGCTGAGATATTGGGGGATTTTTTTCCCCTCCAAAACCGAAGCAGTGGGGAAGGACTTCTCTCTCTCTCTCTCTCTCTCTCTCTCTCTCTCTCTCTCTCTCGCATTCACTCTTGTTCTCTTTTTTGCCTTTTTTTTTTTTCATTTCTTTAATTGGGCTTACAGAAGTTTTACCAATACCCATCAATTTTTTTCAGTAATTACAGTGTCTAGGCTTTCTTGTTCAGCATGATCATATAGCTCAGTTCTATGAGTCAGTTGGGTTTTTGTTTTTTTCACTTTGGAAACAAAAAAAACCAACAAAGGTATTAGTTGACTCATGGAAGAACCTACATAATCTGTGAAAAGGATGAACTCTCAGTGAATCTGCTCTTCTGTAGCTGAGCGTACTCTTCAGATTTGCCTTACTACACCTCTTTTTTTTCTTTTTTTTTTTTTTTTTACCATTAGCTTAATTTAGGAGTGAAAGTGCATCATGGCAAGAAAGATGTGAGTTTAAAGCACATTTGAAGTCATCATATGTCATTTCATAGAGGAGGAGGTAGATAGCACTGAAGTCCACCTCAGTAACCTAACAGCTTCCTACATTTGAATAATTTTGTACTTTGTCTTGTCTTTTTTGTGTGTCTCAGCCTGAAGTTTAACTGTGCCCTATTGCGATTATTCATTCTGTGTCAGTAACACTCAAAGAGTTAGAACATGTTTGTCCAAACCTATTACTTTTTTTAGATTTCCTTATCTCATCTGGCTCAGAAAACATCGAACTCAAAACCAAGTTAGCCAATTCCATATTTTCTGTGCTGTATAATTATTATTTCACATTCAATTTTTATTCCTTATTACAGATGTATTTTACAGTGTGTGTAATTACATGCAAATAACAATCCAATTGGATCAATGCCAAAAACATATTTTCCAGTTAACCATATCAATATTTCTCCTTTGCTTTCTTTACCTATGTCACTGGAATCCTGAAGAAATAATTAGTGCAATGTCGCTGTGGAACTAAAGAAGTAAATTGACTTCCAAAGCTGGGGAATTTTCAGGGAAAATGAGATTTCAGGAACTACCAAATAAATAAGCCTTTGTTATTTAAAAATTAAGTTTACTCATATGAAGCTTGACAAAGCCCTGTCAATAACCTCTCCTAATAACTACCTACTTCTACGAGAGTATGATGATCATGGAAAGGCGGTGATAAATAATAGCCTGGTTTTTTTTTCACCACAAAGCCGTTACTCACCCATATTTATAACACACCGTTTACTGAAGTGTGCATGTTTATCACTCTCTGGAAAAGTCTGATAAGGGCAGTGATTGGTGGTGGGCTCAAACTTCCTTTCCCCACCGATGCTGGCTTTCAGAGCGCTCTGCATCCTCCAGCAGTTTGTTATTCCTGCGCTCCCCTTCAGCAGCGCGGCAGCAGGCGCGAGAGGAATGTGGAGTCACGCTCTCGGGCGCTGCCCTTCGGCTTCATTATTTACTTTACACTCTTCTACCTGAACGCACCAGAAAAGGCTCTTTTGAAGACTTTTCCCTCCCTGCCTGCTTTCAGCGGGAGCCTGCTGCGTGGCAGTGTTACTCTAATTTGAGCTGGCGGGAGGGCACACTTGATGGTTTCACCAGGTGCTGGGCTGGAGGGGTCTCCTCATTGCCACGGCATAAGTGCCAAGCGTCTTCGCTGTGAATTGTCNNNNCCCCACCTACCGCCTTTCCCCTCCCTTAGCATGGTGATTCTTTAATTGCAGCCCAGGCTTAACTCAAATTCTTCCTGAAAGCATTTTTAGCCAGTTCCAGAGCTGCTTTTCAGTTCCGATGGCTGAATGGTAGCTTCAGCGGCATATGTATATCCAGCTTAGCAAAACGAGTGCATAAAGGAGGTAAGAAAGGGCTTTGTTGTGCTTTCAAAGCTTCACTAAAAAACCTTCAGCTTCTGCCAGTGCCACGGGAAATTTTCCAGAGCAAGAACAACCCTAAATAGCTGTTCCACTGATGGCTAATACAGAGAACAAAAAATAATTATGAGGAATTAAATCATCACAGCTTCAGCAAGAGTATGTTGTGGAGGGTCCACTGAAAGCGACCAACAGAAAACCAGCCTGAAACTTATGTCAGAGCTGCCAAACTTTGGAAAGCTGGACCGAGAACTGAAACAAAAGCCATGCTGGTATTATGCTCTGCTGATAATGTCCTTCCATCAGTTGTGTGGCCCTGAAACAACCTCATCAGACGGTCGTTTGTCAAAAACAAATTTAAAGCAATCTACCATATGTAATTTACAGCCGTGGCTTGACAACATACTGCAGTTATCCCCAGCAGACACAACTGTTTACATTTTATACACATAATTGGGTCTGGTTCAGTAACATTTTTCATTGGTGTGTCTGCCAAAATTATTAAGCTATTAGTACACGCTGAATCTGTGCCAAGGAAAATATTTGCCGATAAAAATGGCCTTATCTGTATAAATGCCAAAAAGGTTTGTGTTTTTTGGTGTGTGCATATATTTTTAAGACTCTACTCTATATAGATATATGTATATGTAAATGTTTAATATAGTTATGACTTGACATTGACGTAGCATATTAGATCAAGATAGCCCAGCATTTGGATGTGGCCCATGAGATCATGTTGTCTGCCATGTTTTTCTGCTGCTGTGACAGAGGAGTCATACAGTGTCCAGTAGGAAGTCCATGGCCCATGGACACATCTTGTTCCTAAAGCACTTCCTAGCAAGGTGTGTAGGACTAGCCAACACATCCATACTGGAACTGTGGGGGAGAGGGGCAGGGCAGGGACATCTCCCACTAGACCAGGTTGCTCAAAGCCACATCCATCCAGCTTGGTCTTGAACATCTCCAGGAATAGGGCATCCACAGCTTCTCTGGGCAACCTCGGACAGTGTCTCGCCACCCTTCTGTCTAACTCCCCAAAATGGGTATTTCAATTCACATCCCATCTTCACTACCTACAAGGAATTTCAGAAGCTCAGCTAGTTGTCATTTTTTTTTTTTTTTAACATGCAGTTTTTGAAACCTTAGTGTGTGTTGGTTTTTTGGCTGGTCACAGGGATCAGCAGAAAAAGAGCAATTTTGTTGTTGGGAGTCAGAATTTTTTTTCAGTACTATCTGCAGCTTCAACACTGATTCAGTAAAATGCTTTCTCAAAACCACTTACCCACACTGCGTCTCAGCTTCCCAACTGAAGAGGAGGTGTGCTATGTTATTTAAAAATGCTTCTTTAAATCTTGTGGAGAGGAAAATAGTTTGTAAATGGCAACTCTTCAGGAAAATTTTCTCCCACCTCCTCAGGAAATAGGCAGTTTGCCATAATATTCTCAGCTGTACTTATTCAGACCATCAGAATATGTCCCTTAAACTGTCCAACTCCTCAGTCTCTTTCCTTCCCCATGCCCATTCATGGGAAGCAAAGAATGACCTGAAATATAAATAGGAATCATTGTGGCTTAAGAATATGGGGAATAGGACTTAATACTTATTAGTATTAAGCTTCCTGTGAGGTTAAAGAGCAATACTGAGATAAATAACAAAGGCACAAGCTTTACTCTTCAATGTAGTTGGACATCAAAGATGGAAACTTATTTATTTTGGTTAGAAGATACGTAATCAACATAAGAAAGGTAGACTGCAGAGCCCACAAATCTGTGTGACACAATGATAACATCAGACCTCAGTTCAAATAATCAAAAAGGTGGAAATTTTCCACCCGCATTAAAATGTCTGCGGTACAGCTATCTACATGTGAGCACATGGGTTCTACAGGTGTAATTAATCTCATCCTAATGTACACATGTAAAATATGTCAGCTAAAGAGCTCTGTATAAGTGTCTTTCCCTTCATAGCCTGTAGATGAAATTCAGGGTCACCAGCCAAAACGGGGATGTCTGCACTGCAGAGAGCTAAAAAATAAGGCAAGGCAAATTCTACCTCTACGAATTACTAAGTGTTATTTGGAAATCTGATGATTTCCTCTGATTCCAAAACTTTGATGGCTCTCGTAAGCACTCAATAGACCCACAGAAGTTATTCAAAGTCTGTGAAGAACAATGTACTGTGTGCCCGTATTTTATTATTTGATTAAACCGAAAAAAAATTGTTCTGTTTAACACCTCCATATCATGTGTTTCACTGGGATGAACATACAAATATCAAGAATTCAAAATCAAGTTTAATTTCTCTGTGATTTCATAGAGGAAACTGAGAAATGCACAAGCTTTCATATCATCACATTCTAGCTTTTTTTTTTTTAGTTTCCTTTTTAAGGTAATCTATGCTGAGTTACACCAATTCTCCACTCTTTGGATAACATCCTCTGAAAGTCATCGGTATGAAAGGACAACAAATCAACTTTGATCTCACCTTCTCTATATTTGAAATAGGGCCTTCATCTTAATGTTCTCAAGTTGTGTGTCCTACCATGATTAATACACCCTTACCCATTGCTTGTGTACAGTTTTTCCAATCAATCAACGTGTAACACACATCAAGAAGCCTTAAGGTTAATTTTAAATTATTTTTCCATATGGTAACCAAAAGATTCATTCCTGCAGTGCTGTCTATGGGTTTGCCTCCCACAGACTTTGTCTTGGGGAAGGCAAAGAAGATGCTAAGGTGATATTCATGCTTGCATTGCCTTTGGCCAACGGAGGATTCAGCTTCATCTCACCCAACCTGGCTGATGTGTGTAGGTAAGATGATAGTTTGGCCAGGATTTTCCTTCATTAATCACTGCAGACAGAATGGAAGCTCCTGAGGGTGGTTTCCTCATTAAGACCCATGAATCTTCTCTGGAGGTGTCTATATGTGGAGGAAACCCAGGGGATGTAGGAAATGGGATTCATCCCAGGAGAAGGCTGCCCCTTGCTAGTTTTCTAGACTCCCCTTATGTATAATAAATAGACAGAAAATTCCACTTTTGTGCTCAATTTATCTTGTTTTATATGTTCACTGAAGGTGAGAAGAACTGGCCATTTAAAATGCCTTTTTCTTTCTTTCTGTTTATAAGAGACACTTAAAGTTTTTTAGGTGAGATGAATACTACCTCAAATAGGATTAAGCTGAGTGATTCCCGGCTGTAACTCTTCTATTCCTTACTTTACTGCATTGTGACAATGGAAATTCATTGTTTCTTCTAATCAGAAAAGGGTTATTAAAATCCTATGGAAAAAAGGGTTATAAAAATTCTATGAAAAAAGAAACATGTGACAGTTTTGCATCTGATGCTCTCCTATGCATTACATTCCTACTCCAAGACACATCTCTCTCGTCTTGCTCAGTTCCCAAGGGTTGTGCAGCTGCTCTAAAAAAGAAGACACCACCCTCCATGCAAGGGATGACAATCCCTTATCACTTCCACCTTTTCACCCTGACAACTGCTAACTATGAAGGGAGCAACAGTCAGAAAGGAGCTGCCGTTATTATTATTGGGGTTGTTTTAACATCAAAAAAGAATAAAACCCTCCACCTGCTATTGTGCAGCTGAGTTTCTAATCTCTGGTGCCAGCTGGGAGCCCACCCTCAAGCAAGAGAAAACAGGGTCGGGGATGTGTGGGGCAGGACAGCTGTGCTGAGGTGATGCAACACATGCACATCTCTACAGTACCAGGAGAGATACCCCTCAGTTGTTAATTGCTGGGCAATTTCTCTCATGGACAGCATCTTCAGACTGCTTTCAGCATGCTGGTGTAGAAAATGGAGTTAAAACTATTTAACTTGTTTTTTCTATGGAAATATATAGTCAGGGATTTTTCTTTTTATTATTTTATGATCAGCCATAAGGAGGTGGCAACTAATCCTGAGGGATAACTCCACATGTCAGTGTTGGCTCCAGCTATTGGTGGGACTGATAAAGGAAACACAATATGATCCTGCCCAGCAGGCTCTGGAGCCAGTGATAATCTGATAATGAGTGCTGATTATTAGATGCTTTTCCATGTGTTTTCTTTGATTTAGATTTCAGGCCCTAAATACCAATTTGTTCACACTATCAACAAAACAGTTTGCAAGGCCTTTCAGAGACCAAGCAAGCAAATGCTTCCAGACCCCTCTGCAATTCATATTTTTCTGGCCAGAGCTCATTTATCTACAGCACATTTGGGCGACAAGCCTGAGAAAAGTCACCTTGAGCTTATGCACAAAGCCAGGCACGGAACAGACTCAGAAGGTGCTGCACATCCACCATGTTTGATGATCACCAAGGGCCTCTGCTCTCCTGACAATTAAGCCTGAAATATTGTGAAAGCTGCCACTGGGGACTGAGCGAGGGATGGCAAAAGCTGAACATTTGAGTATCAAAAGTGAAGGTAAAGAGCCAGCACTGTGGGGCCATCAGCGGTTAGATCATGTTATTGTTGGAAGTGGTGAGATAGGTGATAACTTCAGACATCAGCTGGAAAATGACCTCAGTTTTCTTATCTGTAAAACAGGTCTAATTCTATTTGTCTTCCTCCAGGGGAGCACAATGCATGTGGTTTACTAACGGTTTTGGGTGCTTGAGACATCTTAGGAGATGAAATGCTCAAGCAGTGATGGGAGGCTTGTGAACACAGGTGTGTCCTGCAGTATACAATATGCAACTAATCCATATTGAATGCTAATGTCAGTTTAGAGAGGAAAAGAAAGTCCTGAACAGATATTTTCTCTGAATTAAGAAAAACTATGAGGGTGCAGTGGAGTTTGAAAGAATATCAAATGAGGCATCAAACCAGACTTTATTTGGTTTGGTTATTAAACTCCCAAGGAATTTTTCATGAGAATGAAAGTGTTGAGGCTATCCCTTGACTTAATTAAAAATTTGTTCATTATTTATGTAATATTCTGACCTACCTAAAGCTTTCATTTGCACATGGTTTTTCACTTAAAAGGGTGATTTTCTTCTGTGTGTGTGTTGTACATCGCTCCCAACACAGGTCAATTTTGATAACGGGTGCAACTACATATGCTGAGATAATGGGATCAACTTGGAAGATCATCTAATACATCTGTCCGTAAAACACTCTCAGGCCTGTTAAAGGGTTAATCATGAGGACAGATGTTCAAAATTCTAGGATATGGCCCATGAAATCAACTTTAGCTCAGAAAAATAAAATTAGCCAGAGATGGGTGTGCTGGTTTTGGCTGGAAAAGAGCTAAATTTCTCCATAGTAGCTGGTATGATGCTATGCTTGTCTTCCCAAGCAACCACTATGTGTGATGGAGCCCTGCTTTCCTGAAGATGGTTAAACATCTGCCTGACAATGGGAAGTAGTGAATTAATTTCTTATTACCCTTTGCTTGCACATGCGGCTTTTGCTTCACCTGTTAAACTGTCTTTAGCTTAACTCATGAGTTTTTACAGTTTTCCAGTTCTGTCCTCCATCACACTGGAGGGGAGTCAGAGAACAGTTGTGTAGGGGTTAGTTGCCTACTGGGGTTAAACCATCACAACGGCTTAAACACGGCTTAAAATATGCCTGATTCAAAATAACATAATTTCAATCCTGAAAGCCCATAGGACACAGATCGTTGTCTTATGGCCAGGCACATAGTTGATGCTATTATTTCACAATTCCATTGAAGAAAATATTTACTTCCCATGGCACTTCTAATTTAATACAAAGTGTTTTTAGCAAAGTCCTCTGGTTTGAAGATAGCATTTGATACCAGAACGGGTTTTTCTTGGAATACAGCTTACACCACCTCTCTGCCAAACATAAACTATACTGACATAGCATGTTTTTATCATCAGAGATATCTGCAGTAGGAATTTTTTGCCATGATAGGTATACTGGCAAAATTAAGTCCCTATTGTGCCATGGTCTGAAAAGTTATCAAGTTGATAAAAGCAAAAGTCAAAGCTAACTTTTTCTATTTGCTAAATTTCATGTATGTGAGAGGGCCTTCTCTCATATTGATAAGAGGAAAACAATCCACAGACTTGAAAACAGAAAGGAAAAATATCTCTCAAGAGATGTGTTTTTCAAACCAATGGATACTAAACTTAGTGTTTGCTAATTGGTTGTTGTTTTGCTCTCCTTGCGCGTTATTTCCAGCAGTTACTTTCCCAGGCTGCTGCTTTATGTGCATATTGGGTATAGACTATTAGCTGCTATTTCAGGCTCCTTGTTTTCTTCAGAAGTACAACCTCTGTAAATATTATTACAGCCTTGGGATTGTGTAAGCAGCTGGATGTCTTTATAAATAAATAAATAGCCTAAATTAATAAAAATAAATACATTACATAAATATTCAGTGCTAACAGTCATTATTATCTCAGTCACATTGTGTGCCCTTAGTGGCTTAACTCTGGACAACCCCAACAGATGAGGGTAGGAAAAAAAAAGGAAAAGAAAATAATTGCTTTTCTGATTTCCAAGATAAATAATTATCTTAAAAACCCACAGCTGTAAGTTTCCTCTGTTTACCCTCATCATCCATGAGGGAGACAGGGATGGCTAGAATAAAGGGACCGATAAATTAATTTGCAAGAAAGACTTTGTGAGATAAAAACATTGTGGGTAATAAAATGCACCGACTCTTTCTAAAACTTCTGCTTCATAAAGCATTTACAGCATAAGGAAGAAGAAACTATAAAACCTTTTTCCTTCATAATGTCATGTCTTCCAATTTGCCAGGAAAAAACCCTCAACACTTAAAGCACTGTTTTCCAGATGAAATCAGAGTATGTATCTGTTCAGCTTATGAAAGGCAGCTTCCATACTCCCTGGATTGTTGCCACTGTAAATCAAATGTTATTCTAGAGATACTAAAAATATGTTTGGTTGTGCACTAAATGCTGAGACTTACAACAACTTTTTTTAGGAGCACAGCAAAAGTATTAGCAAACAGCGGCCATTCTTCATCAATTACAACAGGGAAGGGCAGTATTGCTTTTGTGGGCATAGCTGCTTCTGACAGCTGAGAGAAAAATATATGTGTTCTGTGTAATGTCTGAGATGCAAAACAGGGGAAAAGTGTGCTTCCCTGATTCTAGTATTCAAAATATTGATGGAGCCAGCAAGCTTGTGTTATTATCAGGGCTGCACAACCATGAATACATAAACTGGAAACTGGCTTTTACAAGTAAAATATGCCTTCCTCACATTACTTTAGTGGGAGCCAGCTTCAGGACTATATCTTCAAAACATATTATTTGTAATTTCTTCTATAAAAGATAAGCCCCAAAAGGGCAATGTCAGCATCTCTCTTTACAGATGCACATGTTCTCCCAGTACTGTAGCTTTGCTAAAACTGCCAGTGGCAGGTCAGGGGAATATTTATTGAGACGGGGGATCTCCTGATCTGAATTGCAATGTAGTGCTGCAGTGAGTCATAAATTCACTTTTCCTCCCTGACGCGCCCCCCTGACTCCAGAAGAAAAAAAGAAAAAGAAAAAAGCACTAAAAAAAAAAACCCCACAAGAAAGGTAGATGTGATTAGGTTTTTACTTGAATTCTGAAAAGAAGATGGACTTTGTTTGGGTTGCCAAGGTGCTATTCTGGGAATTGTTTAGGAAGAAAATTGTGCAAAGTATTGCTAGCAGGTATGCTAGCAGGTATGCTCATCCTTCCTCCGACCCATATAAAAAACATTTGCACAATCATCTGATTTCTTTCAGAAGTACCAGGCACCAACAACTCCCAGCAGAGCGACAAAAACACAGAATAGTACATGTGGTAGGGAAGAGGTTGTACAGCAAGACGATGACAGCTCTTATAACTCTACAAGAAAAGCATGCAGGGGAAAAAGAAAAAGAAGTCTTATGGCAGAAGATCTGGTATTTAATCTTTATTCACCATGAGTAGATGCAACTACCTTGATAGTCCATTACAAAAAGTAAATTCTGTGAAAATTCGTATACAATTTCTCTTATTCATTTCCTACTAACAAAAAGACAGGAAAAAAAGTAAACAAGATAACTGGTAAAATCACAGCCCTGGACTTTGAAAGAGAAGACATGAGCTTTTTCAGGAATTTTCTTGCAGGATCCCTTAGAAGCATTCAAAGAGGCTGTGAGATCTCTGACATTGGAGATAATAAAAATTTGGCTGGGCAAGGGTCTGAGAGGCTTCATCTGACTGAACCTCTGGTCCATGTGGAGTGGAGAGAGGCTCCAGGCAGAGCCTGTGGAACGCTTACAACATGCTTAAGTCCTGCTTTCACTTGCAGCATCTCTTCCCTTCTCAATTATCCTCAAACCTTACTGCTCCCATCCAGCCCCCTCTTGCCTCTTCAGAGCCTGAAAGCAGGTCCCCCTCACTTTCTGTGGAAAATAATGCACCGCCACTAATTAACTGAATTTTGGTATTTACTAAGAGACTTACTGGGATTTGAAGGCCTAGTGAAAGCTGATGTTAATGACAGAGACTTGACATATTGGCACCTCCATTTTTCTTCATCTTTGCAATTCTATTGACCATACATTATTTTTGCAGGAATCATGTCTGAATAAGTCTGATGACATATTCTCCTAGCCTTGAATCCTCTCATTTTCCTCTATGCTAAATTTTCCCATTTATCTCACCTCAGTTGAGTGTTGAGAATTCTTAGTCATGCCATTTAGTTCAATAAACTAAACATAAGGATTCCCTGTTTGATTTTTTGGGAGCCAACAATAGCTCTGCAAAGAGCTGCACCACCTGCACTTTGTTGGTGGCAAAACTTATTTCCAAACTGAAAGATTACAAAGGTCAATTTTTCAGTCTTGTAATAGAAAATTAAGAAATTGCCAAACATCCGGAGCTGACTCTCCCAGGCAAGGAGCCTGCCAGAAGAACTCTGGCTTTCTT
>JAOXNG010000001.1:210471048-210481259 GCA_028566535.1 Scolopax minor
TTATTTTTCCAACTCTTTCCAAGTGTTAAATGTACTAAATAACAGTCCAAATGCTGGGGGCCAGTTTTCTCCCACACCTTTTTTCAACTAAAATAAATAAAATCAAACCAATACTTCTCCCCCCACCCCCAAAAGGGTTTTGGAGACTGGTCTTCTAATATCCATGCATTCCAGAGAGCCAGATTCTGGTGTCATTTACACAAGGTCAGCCCAGGTGGGTTTTTACGGACATCAATGGACTTACGCAGTGCAACGCTGAGCGGCATCAAATGATACCCAAGTGTCTCGTGTTCACACTGCAGAAAAAGAAGGGGAGAACAGAGGGGTTGGGATCACTGCATGCTGCAAGCTTGACCATAAAAATGCATTCCCGGTGGGTCAGCACCTGTTTAGATAAATGGTTTACTTGAAATATACAATGCAGTAGAGCTTGCGCATTTATCCATATGGCACTAACACGAACTGCCAGCTGTGGCCAGTCGTCCAATATGTTCTCTCTCCATCTATGACATATGAAACCATATGGAATCATCTATCCATTAGGAAGAGATCATTTTCAGACAGGAAGGTTTTCTGACACAATTATTAGCTGTGGCGTTCTTGACCAGGAACAGGCTGAAACAGGCAGGAAACAAAAAGGGGCTTATGTTGTCTTAAGGGGTCATGTGAAGTATTTTCTGTTTTTAAATCATCTTTCAAGCTGGTTCTTTTATGGGAAAAAAAAAAAGAAAAAAAAAAGAGTGCCTTTTATCTCTCAGCTTAATGTCATTCTGTTGCGTGGGTTGCTTTTCCCTCCGCCCATTTCTGCGATGAGTGATCGTGGCACAGGAGGGCTACTCGTTTCCCCTGAGTTTGGTTTGATTAGGGACAGCAGACAGGTACGTGACTTGCTGGAAACAATCTGGTTTAGGAACAACTGCTGCAGACCCTGTTCACAAACAAGTGGTCCCAGAACAGGGACTCAACCATGTTTCCTTCCTAAGTGACCTTCTCTTTGCATACGCTATGGG
Source organism: Scolopax minor (assembly GCA_028566535.1). Classification (NCBI taxonomy): domain Eukaryota; kingdom Metazoa; phylum Chordata; class Aves; order Charadriiformes; family Scolopacidae; genus Scolopax; species Scolopax minor. The sequence continues at coordinate 210,472,059 of JAOXNG010000001.1, forward strand.
CTTCGCTCCGAACCAAAGCTAAACACCTCATATCAGCATAAAATCAAAGGAAAACAGTGACAAAACAGAGTCACTGGCTGAATTCAATAATATCTTTATTGAGACAGAAAATCCTATTAGGGCAGTTTGCCTGCTCTCAATCTGGAATAACTCAATTACTCTTGATTTGCACCAATGCAAATGAGATGAGAATCTGCCCCCAGAACACTTGCTAGCTGTGCTCATTGACATGATCAGAAGTACAGTGTTCCCTATAATCAGCCCTGGTTTACCTCTAATGGATATAAGCAGAGACAAGAGCCTCAGGCATTCCAGGCTCTGCAGTGAATAGCTGATCCCTGTCTGCCTGTAGAGTATGCAGATTATGTACAGAGAATCTGAGAAGCTCATTTTGGAAATGATGTGGCCCCCAAATAAGTCTGAAATCAGGAAATATTTCTTAACAGAAGCACTCAGAGATATTAGACCTCTCCCCTCATAATCATTGTACCTCATCTAATCCAGCAGCAAAACTTCTGAGTTACATCAGTGTGAGCTGTCAGCTCTGACCTGGTGTACATCATGGACTGTCCAAGGAAGACAAAGATGGAATAATTACTGCTAATACTAAAAATAAATTTGAAGTGAGAAGTTCTTTGAACTTGCACCCTGATACTTGATTTGGGATTTTGAACATTCTAGTGATTCAAGATAGACATCAACTGGTAGACATTAGGTCAAAACTCAGGTGTGCCAAGTATAGACCTGATAGATGACATTAAACACAGGTGAAATTTTGTAATTTGAAATTTTGAATTTGAATTTTGAAATTTTAAACTTATTACCTTCAGTTTAACATAACAACATTATGGGCCTCCAGTCGTTTTACTCCCCTTTTCTTACAGGAGCTGCTCATCGCTGAAAGGGTCAATGATGATCTGGGTAACAAATTTTGTGCTGTCCTGCTGACACTTTCACATCATGTGCTCTTGGATAGAGAGATCAACTGTTTTTTGTCCCCCCTCAGCCCACAGACAGGGCACCAAATGGCGATCCAGGAAGAAGACAATTTTTTTTGCTTTAAAGTAATCTTGCACAACTGTAGGTGGGTGTCTGCAAATGTCTGGCTATTTTAGTGTGTTTTCCATAGCCAAATAATAATTTTCACACAGCATTTCCTTTCTTGCCAGCTGTACCAGTTTCCCTAAAAGCTTCCAGTGTCCACAATGATGGTTATCAGAGTATTAGTAAGAAAATACCAACCAAGGACCTAGGCTAGGAATTATTTGCACCATAACAGGGCAATTTAATGTGTAGTAAGTGGGGGTTTCAGGCAACTTTTTCCAGGCTGGATGGCCATATGCAGAAGGTGACCATGACAGATACAGTAAGGAAAAATTCATACGATACACTTCAGAATATTTTAGGCACCTAATTACATGCAACACAAACCACCTGAAGTAGGAAACCTAAATCCTCTGCCTAGTTAATGGAGACATTTCCAGATAAACTGCATTTAAAACTAACATTTAACTAACATTTAACTAACATTTAAAATCAGATGGCGTGAATGCACCAGTAATTATCTATTTTGCTGACAAAACCAAAGAGTAGGTAATAAGAGTCAGTCTTGTCTAGAGACAGAGCACTAACTGGGAAGCAGGATGTGTGGATTTGTTTCCTATCTACATTGAATGACCTCCATATGTTAATCTTTCTGGGGATATTAGCCTACAGTTTTCCAGTCCTACTATACTGGGACTCCAGCTAATAAAGAATGATGTTGCCCATCTACTTGTCCCAAGTGGTTGTTCCAGCACTCCTCTCTTTTCCTGTGACCAGAGACACTTCTGTGATGAATCTGATGCTGAGAAGTTTCTAAATAAGTTAGACATTTCTGAGCAGCACTCAGTTAGTGCTAAGTTAGATGGTATCTAGCAGCACTGGCATATTGGCATCTCAGGAGGTTTCTAATACATCAGCAGTTCAACCCGAGGTTTGTGATCCCAGTTTCCTTTTGCAGTCATTTGTATATTCTTATGACATTGTGACAATCATTCTCCCACTGAGGATTTGTTTGTCTTTGTGTCCTTTAGCCACTTACACTTAAGCAGCATGCCTTTATCATGCATACCTGACATACTTTGAAACACCACATCCAAGCATCTCACCAGACAAGCAGTTTAGCTCAATGTCATGGCATACCATACATTAATAGTTTGACCCCTTGCATTCTCAGCTTTAAATCCATAGCAGAAATTTCGTTTCACCCAGCTGCCAAGCCAACATATCACTTTAGCTCTGACTTGTATATCTCTGCTTTAGACTACAATCTGGATCAGATAGCTTCCTAAATCTACAGAGTTTATTGATTAGGACTACAGAGATGATAATCCATCAGGAAATGATAAAGCAAGGTAATCTGTTTGCTTCGATACAAGTTGTTTAGAACAGGTCGTTTAGACAACTTCGATACAAGCTGTTTAGACAGGTTGTTTAAAACATACAGATCCATAAAAATAATTCACATAACTATCAATATTTTATGCATCAGTGTTTGCTGCTTTCATGATTTTGAACAAAACATTCCAGAAATTTAGAAAAACTTAAAGGTCACGGTTCCAACCTGGCATTTTTTCTGGGAATTGCTAGGATTATTTGCTTTGTTCAGTTTTCCCTCATGCTTCTACACCTACTGCAAACAAAGGTTATGCCATTGATGTCAAACTAAAAGAGAGTATCCTGAGAACACGATTGATAGTAACAGAATTTATCTCAAGTACAAAGCTTTGTGATATACGACGCACTACCAAAGCCCACATCCTGCACAGACCAGGCTACCAGCCTTGAGTAACTAATCTGTTCTACGAAAGAGTTACCAGCCCAGTTGCAGGGACAGCAAGCTCCAGGGCTGCCCATCAGTCAGCCTCAGAGCCATTGCAGTTAAATCCTAGAGAAACAGTCAACAGAAATTGACTGCTTTATTATTTGTCACTCCGAGCCTTGAAGAAAATTCTGCAGGAGCGTTTATTCTCCCACTTTCTTGAAAACCTCTTGTCAGAAGTTTAAGCCAACTTGCCTGTTGGCAGAAACTATACATGGCAGAAACTGTGGTAGAAACTATATTAAGCTCTAGTATCAAGGAGCTGATTTTTTTCTTATTTCTGTTTTAGTGAGAGATTGGGAAGAAGATGCCCAAGACACTGTTCAAGGCAGATCAGGCTATAAGTGCTCTTTCAGGGTGTCAAACTAAGGTGTCAGCCGGCTACTCTTTGAGAAGCCCCTGGCACAGTAACTCCCAGAAGTGAAGATAACAAACCTTAGACAGGTAGGGCCTAATTACTCTGACTTTTCGTTACCTTCAGTAGAGATACATCAACACTGATATGGAATTAGAGTGAAGAATAGTTTGTCTCCTCCCGTAGCCAGTAAATGCCAGCCCAGACCCAGAGGTAAGACATGCACCTTGTCCAGCGCCACCGTTCAACAGATTCATGATGAATTTATGCCTCTGATTCCTTTCCCACTTCTTGCTTATTGAGATGTGATGTCTTCTGGGGCAGGGTCTGTCTTACACACATTTACCTGTGGACTGACATTGCCTGAAACTATAGCAGCATTGTATTGCTGCAGCTGCATTCAAATATAAATACTCAAAATGACAGAAAAATGACTGCATCTGCATCTTATCTTTCCTGTGTGAGAAAGGGAATAAGCTGCAAAAGTAGAAGGCAAGTCTGCTGTGATGCAGTACTATGGCTTGTAACAGTATAGTTATTTTTGTAGGACGTTTATATTCTCAGCTGAAATACTGCTAAAAACATTCAGTGCTGACCCAGTCTGTGCTGGAGCAGAATCTCTCATAACACAGCTGCAATCCTGACTGGTACCTGTGGATGTTACTGTCATGCAAATAATGAATAATAAAAAGTAATAATTGGACATGAACTGCACGCACTGTGCTGTCATGGGTAGGCACTGCAAATTACTTGTGGAAATTTTTCCTCTTCTCCTGTATTCTGCTCTAGGTGACAAGCTCTTTGTTAACTTTTCCTTCACTGTTAGCAAAGAGAATGTGCATATGTGGCAGCTAGTAACTCAAGCTTCCCACAGGGACAGTTAATCCTCTGCTCCTTGGTCCTGAGCTTAGTTCCCTCAGTCACTTTCCCCCTACGGATCCAGTAACAGAACAGGAGAAGTGCCGGAAAGAGAACGAGAGCAATAATTAACCACAAGGAATGGAGAAACAGGACTGGCTGGAAAGAGCAAGAAACAATGGCATGTCAAACAGCAAAACATCAGTGCTTAATGGTTTAAACAAGTAACATGAAAGCCTTGTTCTCTCTTGTCCAGTGACACTGGAGTCTCACTATCCACAGAAATATCTCTCAGTTAAAGGATAACATCAAACAATCCAATCTTTAATAAGCCACTGGAAACCCAGAGGCACAATACAGACCCCCTTTGTTTATCACAGACCTTATATGCTCAGAGGTCTTCAGATGAATGAGGTGCCAGACAGCAGTCTGGGAAGGCTGGGGGTGTTAACTCAACACCCTCCATCAGCTTCACAAAACCATCACTGCTTGCACTCAAACTCCACCCTGTCTTTCCCACAGTGGCTGAGGATAATGAGGAAATTATTCCAAAACTATTAAAAAACTTGAAATAATTCTGTTTCTATCTGAAAGTCAGGTTTCATGACATATATTTTCTGCAGGATTGACATGGAGAGAAAAAATATCTTAGCTTTGATGAGTTCAACAGTGAAATTCCAGAAGGGTCACACACTTGCCTAAGCGTGGACATGTGGTCCTGTTTGAGATCTCCTGGGGTATCCCACAGCTTCTTGCTCATTTCATGCACATCTTTTGGAATACTTTGTGACATTTCGTATAGCTGTGAATGCCTATGTCTCGGTACCTGAATTGCTCTTCAGTCTATACTGGGCTACAACTTTACCCTAAGGCTAGTTTGTGATGAGACAGCAGAGTTTGCAGAAAACTTCAGTTTCTTGCCTGGATCACAACTGAAGTCATTCCTTGGAGAACAAAACTCTGCAGAGGCACGATGAAAATGTGTGACCAACACAGAGCTCATTTACTCTCTCTGGCTTGCAACATGGGGAGCAAATCAGGTATTTCAACCCACAACAAGTGCCAGAAGAAAAATACTTAGGTCTGGATATCAGGTCTTTAAGGTTTTTTTTTTTTTATTTGTGGGCTGAAGATTCAAAACTGTAACCTCTTAAATAGGGATTTTCCTAATGCCTAATATAAAGCCCACCAAGTTCTGCTCTAGTACCAGATCTACACCTGCAAGGCAGGGTTAGCTTCTCCATTTACACCACTAGGGCACCAACTCTACATTAATTTCATTGCAAGCATTTGATCTAGCTGCAGAGAGGCAGATTCAAGATTGGGAACTTTTGAAGATCCATCCAAATCCTTGATTAAGACAAGGAAACCCCAAGCTACCTGTTTAATGTTTCTCTTTCAGCAGCAAACTAACACAAGGGGAAAAAAGCCTGAGATTTCTGCACTTTGCATAGAGGCTGGACTGGAAGGTTCTGCTCAGGGCTTTCTTCACATCGAACTCCAAGCACAGCCACCTGGGAGTCACTTGACTCCCAGACTTGGTGAGATTCATGGCAACTTCCCAAGCACTCCTATGCTTGTTCTAAGAAAAGAAATCCACTGCTCTCTTTAAAACTGAAGCAACCCAGAGTTCTGTCCTGTTATCTTCCCATTATCTATCTACCTCCGCAGGACAGATAAGTTCAAAAGCACTTTGGCAGAGAACATGTAACTGACACCTTTCCCTTCCATGATGCCTCTCCAAGTAGAATCCTGAGCTAAAACATAGTCTTTGATAGGACACCTGGTAAAAGAAAATGTAATTTGGGAAGCTATCTGGCAAAAATCTGGCCCCATCCCTGGAAACATTCAAGGTTGGATGGTCTTCTGAGCAACCTGATCTAGTTGAAGATGCCTCTACTCATTGCTGGGGTTTTTTTGACTAGATGACCTTAAAAGTCCCTCCCAACCCAAACTATTTTATGATTCTATGAAATATGGTCTGCTAAAAAACTGATTGCTAATGCATGTTACGTCCAGAAAACTCCTTTAAGCTTACACTTCGTCAAGCTAGATGATTTCTTACGTGAAGGGTAATCCAAAAAGGTGGTGAAGAACATGCAAACAGGTCAGTGAATCCCTGCACAAAGTGCAATCTCTCTTGGAAAGGCATTATGGAGAATTAAATGCAGGTGGGCTGGGTGAAAATTCCTCATTTGCACCAGGACAACAGTGTGTAACAGCCTCCTTTGCTCTTCCTTGCACTTACAGAATAAAGACTCACAAAACCTGTAGAGCTGCCAGCACAGTGTTTACACCTTGCTACAAGGAACAGAGAGCAGCGGGTTTTGGACCATGAAAACCTTCTTTGGGGTGAAATAATCACCTGAAGGGGGAGAGAGAAAACAGGTTGGCTGTAGATGTGATAGAGAAAGATACTATGATTTTTCTTGAATTTATGGAGTTAATACGCGAGAATTTACAAAGCTGCCAAGCCTCCAGGAAAATCCCAGGTGTAGGATGAATTTACTTACAACAAGTTTGCCCTTCCTTCTATTTTCCGCTTCTGGCAGACCCCTTAGGTGGATTTGCCAAACAGATAGATCTGGGCACTCTTTGGAATGAGGCATCATGGTCAGGGAAGGGTTACAACCACCGATTCCCCATATTTGCAGTACTTCTCTAAGCCTCCTATGCATACAAACATCTCTTCATGTTAAGAAAGATAAAATCAGGTCACTTAAGACAGTGAGAACAGGAACGAAACTAAAAGAGAGCTCAGAAATCGCAACTAAGGGAACATCCTGTACATGTAAGAGTAACGCAAAGAGAGAAGTGAAATTCCTGCCATCAGAATCCAGTTCCTGCACTCATTCCCTCTGTTGCCATGAGAAGGTAGGGTTTTTTTGTCTTTGTTTCCCCACCTACAAAAAGGGGACAGTATTTACACAATCACTTTGCAAAGTGTGCAGGAGGCTATTATTTGTCATATAAACAGAGCTCTGAAATTGCGAAGGAGTATTTTGAATAAATAGCTCATTACCTCATTGTATTTTTTACTTCAGTTCTTCCCAGGAAGGTCAATTAAATTTTATTTTTCTGCCATCCCCCCAAAAAAGGGCAGGTCCCTTAACTATCTCATCCCTGATGGGCTGCCTTTACGTAAACTGACTTACACACACCACCTGTTTTTATATGACATACATCTCTTGGTCAGTCATGTATGCAAGTCACAGTCAGCAGCACATTAAACAATAACAGATTGATTTGTATTTTAATAATCTGACCTTGTTTTAGCTGGACAGGCAATGATGTTTTACATCCTGTCATGCTGCAGATATGACAGGTTATGGATCCTTGTTACTGCTGTGAATATTGAGTGACTCTAGAGAAGGCCTCAGGATTCTACCACAGAATTGGAGATCCAAATAACTTTAAATAATTTGGGGGATTTAAATAACTTGGAAGTGGCTGCAGCCTTGCTCTTCAGGGTTTAACCTACACAAGCTTGAGACATTTTGTGCCCTTTGCAACTAAGGACCAGGGCAAATTTCTTTTCCAGCATAACCAAAAACTATTTTATTCGTTCTAATCAGATTGACCTGGATTCAGTTGGCTTCCTTCAAGCAAAATTCACTGTACTTACTGCTCAAGAAAAAAACAAAACAAAAAGCCCTCACAATATCTGCCAGATGTAGTGACCCTCAGCTAAAAAAAAAAAAAGAAAAAGATTTTCATCAGCATATTATTTTATTCTCTTCAGCTGATTTGCTTTTGTCTCCTAAAAGCCTGTGGGACACAAAGACAGAACTAACTCTCCTCCCCATCATAATGCTCAGTGATAACGTTAGCTGACCCACTTCAGCACTGCAGTGAGTTATGCTATTAAGTGACTGAAGGCAAATTGACTCTCCTGTCTTTTCACAATGCAAGTCTCAAGGCGTATGAAAAAACCCACTTCTTTATTTTTATCATTATAAGGGCTTACCGCTTACCCAAGGGTGCTTTCTAGGGAGAAGGAAGCTGTCATATGACCAGTGTAAAGATGGTTGAATAGTAATTTAGACTGTTTATTTTGCACATTACACAAAAGAATGACTATAACAGGTCTGAATTAACAGCAGAGGGTTACTTGAGACTGTTTTACTGTCTTTGGCCAACCCACAGTGCAGAAGGACATGTGTGACAGATGTTGCTATGCTGCAGAAATGACAGCCTCAGAAAGCAGCCTGGAAAATAGAAAAGGATTCAGTCTAACCCTGATCCAGGTCTTTCCTTGGGCTTATACTAAAGGTGGCCCAACTGCATTCACAAGAGCAGATTATAGCACAATTTATGTTCCTATTTTCTGATGCCATCTCCACGACTGAACAAGATGCAGCCCATGGCAGACTTTGCTCATACAGTTCTCTGTCCTCTTTGCTTCCTTAGATGTTTAAGTCATTGCACCAGATGACTGCATCCACTCCTGTTCATGAAGTGATTGAAAGCCCGCTTCACCTTTCCACCATTCCTGGATTGAAGGCACACTCATTCTCCATCATCTGGCCATACAGAAACAAAAATAACTGGGTTTTTTTAAACCCTTGTGAGCACCCACAGATCTCAGTGGCTGCTCATGGCTGTGTGAAACATTGGCTCCTCCATTTTCTTCGAACACTGGCCAGGTAGGAGGTGGAGTTTCCTCTTTCTCCTGTCCTGATGGAAGGGAAGCATCAGCCTGAGCTGGTCTTGTCATCAAATCTTACTGGGTTTGGGAGTAAATGGTCACAAATATGCTTCTTAGAGAAAATAAAGATGTTGTCGGATAGACCCATCTGTTCCCCCTTGAAGTCTAGAGAGATACTTGTCTGATATGAGATGAAGAGAAAAATGTGGATTTGGGCTCATTTTAAAATGGCTTCCTCATTCAGTTGAAAAATGTTCTGATTATTCACTGCAGGGTTGGTTCAGAGCTGGATGCAACTTCCAGGGCTAAGGAATGGATGGTGTCCATCCACAGATTACTTGTAAACAGAGGTCCCCCTATACCCTGGTATTTAGTTAGGTAAAATGGAAGGGAGGGAAGGCTATTGTTCATGATCTCTTTGTGTTAAGAGGAACAAATAAAGCTGATGCTGGAAAAGAGTTGGAAACGCAGAAGGAG
>JAOXNG010000001.1:210493119-210505211 GCA_028566535.1 Scolopax minor
AGTGTGTGCACCCCGCTCTTCCCCCCACTTCCTCCTCACCACCCAGGGACCAAAAGTTTTGTCACTGCAAACAGGCTGGGCTCAGATTAGCACATCACAGTTACTTCAGGGAGTTGTAAAAAGTCTGGCTTTTCTGCAGATTTGGATGCACTCCCAAAACACTGAATGGAAACATGTAAAGATAAGTCAGCTCAGCACAGAAACCATGAGAATAATCATTCTCAGCCAGTGAAGTAAGCTGAGAAAGGATTTATCAGTAACCTCTAGAAGTTCAGAAAATCGGTAGCAAAGTCTGTTTTGCCACCACAACATGTATTTTTATGTATTTTTATGAAACCAAGATGATGCAGAAAATAGAAGGATCTCCCAATAGCTTGTTTTGCACCAAGGAGGTGTCGGATCTGAATAAGAAGGGCATAACTAGTTTATTGTATAAAGAATAGATGTACTATAAAAGGTGATAGCAATAATAGAAAAGGTAACAGCACTTCTGATGCTAACAGATATACTAGAAAAAGTAACAGCAATCTTACCTCCCTGTTGATGCTGGGAATCCCAGCTAACACAGCACTGGATGAGCCCCTTCACATGGATTATGGCACACATCCTGTGCACATGTCCTGTCTGTGGCCAGATTCACTGTCGTTGTGGTCTGTAGAGCTTTTACAGGATTTTCTTAGAAGTAAACAATTCTAGTTATGATTTCTGCTGCCAGGTAAAAGAATGCTCATGTAGACATGCTGCTTCGTCTCAAGATATGACAAAGTATGAAGATGGTGTCACCCATACGTACTGCATCACAGGCATCTCTGTGACAGTTTATCAGCTAAGTTGGTCCAGCAGTCACCAAGCTGGCTGAGGGCGCTATGCTCCTATGCACCTCCATAGGAACAAGCTAAGGACAGTCATGGGATGGGCTCAGGTTATTTAGCAGTTACTCATGCTAATCTACAGGTGTCTACAACCAAGAACTGTGGTCATCTTCTGCCTAAATTTGGCTCAAAACCACTATCTCCTAGTTACCATGTCTTGTTCAGGGGCCCACTACACAAATCACAGGAAATCTGTGCTATCCCAAAAAACCCTCTTCCCCTGTGGATGGCAAAGAATATGTCATGTTCTTTAAAAATCAGTTAGTTACTGGAAATTTTTTTTTAGCTGAGTCAAAAAAAGAAGTGGAAAGAAAGCTACAATCTACAATCTCAGTACATTTAAATGTTTCCTTGATTTTGTAAACAAGGTTGAATTGACAGGTAAAATAGCAATGTCCATTCTGTGTGCCTTTGAAAACAGCTGTCAAGGAAGATCAAAACGAACATTATTTCCAGTCTAAAAGTAAGCTCTGAAAAGCACTATACTGCATGCATCTTTCAATCATGTTTTGTTCCTTTTGCACTGCTCTAGCACAAATGGGCTCTCAAACCAACTGATAGCACTGATCACCTTGGAGGGACAGATAAAAGGAGTCTCTTCTTGAGAAGACTGAGAGCATTTCTCACTTCTGGGTCTTGTGTGCCTTGACACTGGGGAAAGAGCTTCCAACTCTGGACCAAGGAATGTGTAGGTGTCCCTGCTGCAATCACAATATGCTCCACCATGGGCAGAAAGTGCAAGCAAGCTCAGCATCCCCATCTTTGAAGATAAATTGCAGCTATTCCCAAATTCTTTTTCCTATTAGCATCTGAAATTGACCAGTTAGACCAGTTCTACTTAAAAAGTCTTTAGTCTTATTGACTAAAATATCACTAAAATAAAAGGACCTCAAGAATGATGCTCTGCTTTACCCATACTGGTGCTCTGATTTGCAGATGAAATTGTGAGTTAGATCCTCCCTATTTCATTGCAGAGTGCCCAACAGGCATGTAGAAATCTTAGGCTACCATCAAAACTTTCTTCATAGCAGGGTTGCTGGCAGATAAATCTCTCATATGGCTACTCAGACAGACTCAGAAATAATGGAACCACTGAGAAGATATTAGACAGCCTTTCATACTGCCTAAAGTCCCATTTGAAGTGGAGATTATACCCATCAGAAAACTTTATGTCTTTTCATAACTTTTTGCATAGGAAAAACAGTAGCATAACTTTTTCAAGCAGATAATACAAGGGAGCTTTGTGGAGAAGGTCACAGTCATAAAAGCGGGGGTTTATCTAAGCTAAATCTCAGCATGTCAGTCACTTCAACTTCAGAAATATCAGCAGGTCCCATTTGCCATCTCTGTGGCTGATCTCAATCCATTTCTTATGGGCACGGTGATGGAAGTGGGTCTTCAGGGAGAGGCTGGGGAAGGATAGATATTTGAGGTATTTGGGGGGGAGTAGGCAGAGGCTTTGAACACAAGAGGCTTGAACATCAGGTAGTGTGAAAGGGAACTGTCGAAAGAGATAAAAGGTGGATGAAGGAGAGTGGGAGAGAGATGTTTTACAGCCAAACAACAGTAAAGAAAAATTTCTACAACAGGCAGAAAACACAGGTATATGGTATGGCAGGAAAGATGTTGCTGTAATCAAGACAGGAGATACTGAAGCTTCATGGTAACTATCTTAAAAGTATCAAGCCTACAAGAAGCTAATTCTGAGCACACGGTTGAATAAAACTTTGATAATACTCTTTTGTTAGGATTTTACCCTAAGACGTTACTTGCATGCTTTTAAATGTTCTGAATTCCCCTTAAGCCCTGAAATTAGGCACAAGTGTAGGAAATGCTGTCCCTAAACCTTTTTTGTCGATCTAAACCCATATCTTTAAACCGCTGAACCACAGTTACATTTTTGAAGAGCTATAGACACACTTTATTAGACACTCTTTCATACTGTTTTTCATGGCAACCATAGGACTACAACACTGCCTGATACTTAAAAAAATTACCACTGAGATTCAATCCTCTCCACAAACACAGTTCTAGCTCATTCTTCACCTACCATGAAAAAGACCTCAAGTCTAGATTTATCATTTCCCTGCGTACTTGTCAGCTTGGATTAACCTGACAGGATACAAAAAACTTCAACATACACCCTCTAGTAGAGAACTCATAGACTCCCAATGTGGGAAGGATTAAGCATCATAATAGCCAAACCAAACAATTTCTTAGGGGGTTCATATAAAGTCTGTCAAACATGTTCCATAGCTCTGAGAAGAAAAACAAATGCAAATGTCAATCACCTCTAGGAAAGGCAACTTCTTCTAGGCGCTCAAATGCACTAAATCAATCTATTTGTTTTCATTTGGGCAGAGTCCACAAGCTTTCAGCATCTACAGAACCATAGGACAAGGGACTCTGTTTGGCATGTTTGTATGGAAAATTACCAAAGCAGTTTACTAAAATAAAGTTACTTTAATAAAAATCAACTCAGTTGAAAGAACTTGAGGAAGAAATGAAAAAAATAGGATTCAGGTTTTGACCACTGATGAAGAAACTCCATCTTCCGCATCTTCCATAACCACATTTTGAGCATCATGTCTCTGACTTAATGTGTGGACACTTGGACCCACACTAGGATCCAACATAACATATACTTATTAGCTACATGCTCTGGAGGACTTAGCCAAAATGAACACCAGGCACAGAAGCTTGATTAAAAGTTCATTTGGAAGAATCCGGACCTACAAAATTGTTGACTCTTTCAGGAAGCAATAGGTATGGCAATCTGAATTACTGAAGAAACTGCAGACAACAAGCTAGAGAAGATCTTATTCTTTGTCATATTTGTCAAACCCACTTGAATCAACAAATTCCTTCCAGTATCAGAGAAGCTGAGCACTGGAAGAGTTTTTGATAAGCAGTTCTTGTTTCCATGCCAACTTCAAAGGTCTGTTCCTTCATTACAGAGTTAACTTCTATCAGGAAGAAATATCCATGGTATGGAGTGAAATACATCTGCTAGCAGAGGAATTATCAAAAGAAGAGACAGTAAAATTTACCATCTGAATGCAGATGCTAGATAAATTCAGGCTAAAATTATTTAAACTCATAGACAGCGAGAATAGTTAAGAACTTGCCAAAAATTCCAGTGGAGTAATCAATAATGCCTTTTTTTTTTTTTTTTTTTGTATTGGATGAGAAATTCTCTGCCAAACAGATGCATCGTATGTTGTAGTCCAGAAAGGAAGCTGCTCAGGGAAATGTTTTAGTCCTTGTGACAAACAGATGCCAATGGTGCACTCTTCTGTGTTTTTGACTATGAGTCCTTTAGCTTGAGCATGTCTGCAGAGCATCCTGTTCGTGCTCCCTGTTTGTTAGACCTTGATACAGCCTTTATGCATTGTCTCCCTTCCACCTCTTAACCTGTTTTAGGCTGCGGACTCTTACAGGGGCACTATGTCTGTATAAGTGTCTACACCTCAGAGACATGTTCCCGTTTGGAGCCGAGTATCTAAGCATTGCTGTAACTTCAATGGAATCCATTCGTAACACCTCTTTTTTTTTTTTCCCCTTGTTTCTGTTCTCAGTGGTATCTCTCCACAACTTTCCCTATGTTAGTTAATGCAGTAAATGAGATTACACTATCTGCTACTGTTGATATGCTCAGACAGCATGTTGCCCATGTTATCAATGTCATTCTCTACCACCCTCCCTCATTCTTGCTAGTTTAAACCTTTCAAAACCACTAGCCAACATGGACTGATCTATTACTAATCTCTGACAAATCCTTTGTTAATCCTTCCTCACTTGTGGCCTGATCATTTCCTATTGAAGCCAACAGGAATTTGACTCAAAGAGGACCTGAACTTACAGCCGCGATGAGCAGGCAGTGTTCAAATATGGAATAAAAAAAAAAGTAAAAAAAAAAGTAAAAAATTGCTACCAAACAGAATTTTATAGAAATGGACAGTCCAAGCTGCTTGTTAACTACTAGAGGATTAATGAAACAATTGTGCATAGTGGGTGCGTGCTTCATAATATACTGCTGGATGCAACAGGGCTTTTCTGGAATAGGTGGATAAAAAATTATCTTATAGTATCAGGTTTGTATAGCTGGTACATGAGATGTGCAGATATAGTAAAAGATTAATACCTTTGTTATAAGAATGATAGTGCTGGCTCTGGAATACACCATACCTTTTGTTAGAGAGCAACAGTAATTCTATGAGAACTCATAATTTGGTAAGTTTAATTTCCTTTTCTAACCTGTTTTTCTCCCTGGGCTGTTAGAAATATTTTCTGATAGGAAATTTTAAAAGCCATCCTCTCACATTTTTTCAAGTTCTAAGATTAATTTCTTGTTATTTTTTATTCTTCATGTTCCAGTAGCTACCAGGAAGAACAATCTGGAATCAAGGTTTTCTTACTGTATGATGGACCAACAAAAATTTGAAAAATAGAAATGTTTTGCAAATAGCATGTGATCTCTGTATTGGAGAAAAGATTGATAAAAACAGGGACAGGGGGTTGAAAATTAGGGAGTGACATCACAAAATGAGAAAATTATCAGGCACAATGAGTTTCAATTTACTTTTCAGTGCATTAATGTGAAAAGATGTTATTAAGAATCACAAAAATCTCTGCTGTGATAGTTGACACATTGCTTCATTCAAGAGTGTTGTTGGTACCTTAAATCTGAAGAGAAAAAAAATTGAGCGAATCTCCAAGTGTAAGGACAACCCTGGTTTCTTTTGCGTTGGAGTTAATTTTTTTTGGTAACAAACACATAAACTACATCACTGTGCTTAAAGACATAAATCTTGCAGTCATTCATGGAACTTGGTGGTGAAAGTAGAATTCAAGTGCCTTACCCTCAAGTTTGTTCTTTATATTATGTGATCCTCTTTCCTTAAAAAATACCAGAGAAAATATACAAACTGCCACTGGGGAATTACCCTAAACAATTAAAAGTCAGTCATGCTTGCCAAAACAATTGACACTCTGCATTTTGCAGAGCAGAGGGACTCTTTTAAGCATATGTGCTTACTTGCTAGCTTGCAGAATTTGTAAGATGCAAATAAAGATCCACTTTAATCTGCTGTGGTGTTTCTCACCCAGGTTTTTTGCTTCGACAAAATAAAATTTCATCTGAATCACTGGAGAAGTAATTAAATGTGACTGAGAATACATTCCTGTGGTATGGTTAAGTGTTATCTTAATTTTACAGATGGGGAAACTGAGGAATAGAAAAAGTAGCTGTTAACTCTTAAGGAAAAAAAAAAAAAAGGAGATATTAAAGTCTAGAAACAAAACCTACTTAACTTTTGAGTTTTGTGCACTAGACCATTTAAAGTGTGTGACTGTACTGCACCTGACAAAAATTCCTAAATGCAAGGACAAGTGACAGTACTTTCATCTTCACTGAAAGCCTAACACTATCTTATTCAAAGTCTACTGAAGTGCAATTTGCTTTCTATAGAAATTATGCTAACCACTATTCTAACTGAGAAATCCCTAATACAGGACTTTTTAAAGCATCTTATAAGATTCCATATAAGAGTTAAGACTCTTTGTATACTCCAGAAAACATTTGTTAAAAACTACAGAAGTAAAAGCACAGAAAACAAGAAACATCCTATTAAATTCAGCAAAAATTTCCTATATGTGATGGATTGCCAAAAATCTAGGAGATCTCTCCTAAACTCTCCTGTAAGAAGGGATCTAGACATGAAACATCTCTTCCCTGTTGAGTGTGTTCCCTATGAATTAATATTAATGTTAACAAAGTCCTTTTTTGTCCTTCCCCACCGCTGGGTTCATTTCATGGAAATGGCACCTTGTTCTTGCCTCCTTACGTTGTAATGATCCGTCTTGACAAGGGTTTTCGAGGCAGGGGTAACAGTCATGGCTACGGGCAAAATCACAGCTTCTGAACTTCATGCTTGTCAATAGCTGTTTTAGTTTGCAATGCCGTACTAATGTGCCTTATAAATATTCCCCGGGGCTCTACACACCACCACGTTGCTGTTGTCTTATTCATCAATACAGTCAAAACAGAAGCAGATGCTGTCAGCTAAGGTTAAGGCGCGCTTCTTCCAGATCTCCAGAGTGAAAAGACCTCCCTCCGGCCTTATGAAAGAAGGAAATAGTCTGCAGTCATTTAATAAGTAATTTGGGGCTCAGAATTCTTCCATGGTAACCCCAATAATTAACCTTAACTGCTGTACAGTGATTTACTCTTCATGCTGTCCTCTCCTCTCTCCCCATTTTACTTGATCTTTTCTGCCGGAGTGTTTTTAGCGCTTGGCACCCACACTGCCGCGCTGTCTGCAGGCCATATTCTGCGAGGTGGCATCTAACGGGATAAGAAATGACAGCCCAGCCTTCATACCAAATGAATGGAAAACTGAGTGAAAGACTGGAGTGTGAAAGGTTTAGGGAAAGATGGCCCCTACTTATCCAACAGGATGGATGAAGATGGAGGTGCTACTGGCTGGAGCTTTTCCAGCATTTCCTGCATTTAAAACTCCAGCACTAGAGATATTTCTGAGGGTCCTAACAAAATTTAGCTGATCATATCTTATCTTTTTTCCCTTTTGGGTTTGGTTTTTTTTTTGGTAATTTTTGAAAATTTCATTTTAAAGCAGTATATCCACTTGGGACAGGATTTTAAAACACAACAAACTTGATTCCCCTTAAGCTTGAAAATACATGCTACTATATACCAACAAATACAGGCCGAAAATTCCCACTGCTCTTTAACTCCTTTGAAAAGCTTGCTATGAGCTTCAGACTGGAAATCAGTGACTTTGAACATTATGGTCAGTGTGTTTCTATTTAGGCACTGATGTGGGATTGATTTGGAAACCAAGGGGAGCCGAACACTTCAAAATATAGCTCCAGGGAAGAATCATTTTTCACAAAGTCCTTGGCTTTCCTGCTAAGACTAGTGACAAAGCAGACATCTGGCATGTACATGGATTTCTGTGTTACATGCACTTGTATTTGTGCAGACCTGATAGCCTTGCCCAGAGACATTGTCTTCTCAGTGCTTAACCTTGTGCATCTTCATAAGGAAGCTTCCTCTATAAGTAATCCTCCTTTGCTCTCCCTGCCTCAGCTACCACCACCGTTGAGGTTTAATCCCAGCCACTGCTCGATCACTTCGCCCAACTGGGATTGGGGAGAGAATCGGAAGAGTAAAAGTGAGAAAACTCATGGGCTGAGATAAAGACAGTTCAATAGGGAGAGCAAAAGCTGCACTCGCAAGCAAAGCAAAACAAGGAATTAATTTACTGCTTCCCATGGGCGGGCAGGCTGAGCCATCTCGAGGAAAGCAGGCCTCCATCACATGTAATGGTCACTTGGGAAGACAAAACACCATCACTCCGAACATCCCCTCCTTCTTTCTTCTTCCCCTGGCTTTATATACTGGGCATGATGTCACATGGTATGGAAAATCCCTTTGGTCAGTTGGGGTCAGCTGTCCCAGCTGTGTCTCCTCCCAGATTCTTGTGCCCCCCAGCCTACTTGCTGGTGGGGCAGTGTGAGGAGCAGAAAAGGCCTCAACTGATTAGCAACAACCGAAGCCACCAGTGAAAAATCAACTGCCTTCATCCCGAATACAGAATGTAGCCCCACACCAGTTGCTGTCAAGAAAGTTAATTCCATCAGAGCTGAAACCATGACATTTCCTACCCCTTACTCCATACCATTTTTGTTATGCTCAGGTCCCACACTATCCAATACATCCTCATTAACCACCACCAACCCCACTTCCTATTCTTTGATGTAAGACACAGGCATCATTCCTTTAGTCTATGGACTACCCATGTGAAATATCTGTAAAACATCCATAAATGTCCACAAAATGTCCACTGAGTTAATTTAGTCCATTACTTTGGGCTGCACCTGTCTCAACAGTCTTTCAGGGCAGGAGAGATTGTGTATGTCTTTGCATAGAATCATAGAATTGTAGAATGGTTAGTATTGTAAGGGACCTTAAAGATCACCTCACACTAGATAAGGTTGATCAAAGCCTGGTCTTGAACACCTCCAGGAATGGGGCATCCACAACTTCCCTGGGCATGGAGTTACTTGGCACCAAGGCCAACTCAGGTCAGATGACTGCTGCACTTTCACTTATTCCTGGGCCACTCATGTTGTTTAATGGAGAAATTCTACTTCAGAGGATTACTAGCTGTCTTTAAATTTTTACTTTAAATTTACTACAGCAGCTGTAAATAAGTAGTTTCCCAAACATTACACGTAGTATCAGTGATTCACACTGCATAGTTCAATGCCCTCTCTCTCAAAGTACAGTGAACCCCTTTATGGTCCTTAATTGCTATGTGCACATACCTAACAGAGAGTTTTGCTCTTATTTTAATACTAGTTCTCTTCTGCAAAAGACATGGCCTGTCAGAGAAGTGAGACAGCTGCCTACACAGCCATAGAGGCTGTGTTTGTCTGGGGACTTTAATAAAAGTGGCAGCAATAAGAGAGAAGTAAAATATAGCTTCCGTTTCTCATGCAAGCCTTGCTGGATAAAAATCTGTTGTCATTCAGTAAGTATACAACTTATGAAGAAGACACACTGAGCATGCAGAGAATGGGCAAACTTATCTGGGGACCAACAGGGGCTGCAGACCTCCAACAGCACTGTCTGGTTCTCTTTTCATAAGAGGAGACCTCTCCTGCCACTCTGCAATCGTGTAACTCTGATTTGATAAATTGTCTTTCTGAAGGTACACATTTCTGGAGGGAAGTGGTTACTCGAATTTTCCCTGCAAACTCTTATTTCCTTGGAGATGTTTGTCTGGACACGGTTGGGTCATGCAAAGAAGTTTGATACTCATCTGGCTGAAAGTTTTCTCGTGCACGGATAAGATACTGATTATTCTTGGTAAGTATTGATGCAAGAAAAATATTAATGTCCACCCCACTTTACGTCATGTACTAAAACACATCATTGTATAAACCAACCTCAGCTTCCTAGAACTCTCTGGATGGCTGGGTCTCAGCCTGCCTGCCTATAGTTAACAAGAAGCATTGAGAAAAAAGAGCCACCAAAGCCACATCTGAAGCGTAGAGTGCACACCACACTGTGAACTGGAGGAATGGCAACATCTGGACTTGTGTTATGACAAAGGACCATACTATAGCCAGCTCATGCAGATGTGGTTGGCTCTGAGGAAGCTTACAATGCTCATCCTTAACCTAAAGAAATGCAGCATGCTCCAGAAAGCAAAACGGAGTTAAAATATGTATTTGATTTAGTATGAAGTGGGGGCAGGAAGAAGAATGTGAAACTTTCCATTGGCTTATTAAATTCTCCTTTTTAAAGTTGTTTCTGTTCAAATGAGAGACTTGCCAGTTTAGCTAAGCCAATAACTTCAGAGCCAAATGTGTTCGTTCCAGTGCCATCAAGAAGGATAGATTATAGAGCGGCTGCTCATTTATGTGTTTGTTCTGATGAAATACAGACATTTATCTTTGTGGAACTAGTAAAACAATTGCATCATTTTCCCCTGCAAATTGAATCAATGCACCCAGCGGCTGCTGAGCGACGAGCAGAGCTGAAAACTGTATCTTCTGCTATGCAGCCGCTCTGATGGTTGAATCTACTTTGCATTCATCTGCAGTGCCTTCATCTTTCCTGCCCCTTCTCAAGCTTCTTTCAACATACAACAACAACAACAAAAAAAAAGAGCTTGATTTTTTTTTCCCTCCACAACCCTCTATTTTTGAGCCCCAGGGCCTAAAACTGGTGATCCTTTGTCCAAGTACAAATTGCTGTGGAGACTACCATACCCCCACAAAAAATACAGTTCCCACCTGGAATTCCTCCCAATGCTTAGAGGTATTTGCCTCTGGGATTTTCACTCTCCTTACAGAACATCAAACACTGCTCCATTCTCTTGTCAGACCCCGGAATAATTCCTGCATTTTTAGGTTCCTATTTCCTCCTCCCCGATGAATTAAGACCTAGGAATTCAGCTTGTTTGTTGTTACTTTTGTTACTGAATATCCATGAAAAGCTCAATGTCCCTGGGAACTAATTAGGTATTAACCCTGCATTATTGCTGCATATCAGCCATGGAAACATGCCATTTGGATAAATCTCCTTGAAATATGGAAATACTGAAGGATCAGGTGGAATGGCTAAAAACTAAGTTTAAAAAAATGGAAGATTTCTCATGCAGTGAAAGAAAGGAGGAAATATTTCAAGCAAAAGCAACTACATAGTGTTCCTGTCTGCAATTTCTATCATATTGTAAATAAAACTACCAGACAGAAACAGATCTTAATAGAATAAGGTCTCAGCTACCACTAGGAATTGTGTCTGGAAGAGATGTGGGAGAGGTTGGGAGCCACATGGGGTCCTATTGTAGCCTAATTTCAATGTTTTCACTAGTTTTCTGCTTAGACCATCGTGTCCCCCCCCATGTTTTTAGGCAAGATACACTTGGAAGACCACCTCAACCAGATCATAACTTCAGAGACCTAGACTTTCGGCAATAATTTTGTATTCTGAAATATCTTCTTACTTCTATGCATTGCAACCTTTTACAGGACACTATCACCCGACATAGAGGCACAGACCGCTAATGGTATGATAGGAATAAGTGCATACATATCTATATTTTATTACTCAAGCCATTTCAGGAATTTGCAGATAATTAACTCTGAATACTTATTCATCTATTTTCCCCTCAAAAATATTCCCATCTGACTTAAACCCCTTATTTGTGGTCCAAACAGCAGAACACTTAATCAGATTGAACAGGGTCGTAGAGAAGCTACGAGGCCTTCAAGTATCTGAAGACTCTAAACCCAGGCCATCGGAAATGGGATTGCTCTCATCCAGCCTCCCCTTGCCAAAATAAGCTACATGTCCCTCTCCTACGTCTTAGGAGAGATGGTGGAGATTCTGACCCCTCCAGTGACAGGGGACAGAGCACCCTCAAACCTGAATGTTTCTACAACACTCTGTCAGCCTGGACAAACACTGACTCCAGTCAACACACCACTGAACCAAAATATTTTGATTTGATAAAACAAACTCAACAACTGTTTAGACTTTGGCTGATCAGACTCACAATGAAGGTTTCCTTTTCAGCTTCCCTATTTACTTTCAGCTCTGCCATGGGATTATTCACTATGTATTTTTAATCTATTTTCAAATCTTACTTTTTCAGTTGCTGGCAAACCAAAAAAAAACCCCAA
>JAOXNG010000001.1:210527269-210548034 GCA_028566535.1 Scolopax minor
GTATGAAACACTTGCAGCATGGGGATGTATTTAAGAAATTGAAATGCTTGGTTTATTAGGGCAGAAAGTCATCAAAATACTGATGATAAACTGTTTTATCCAAATAGGTGTCTTGTCAGTAGATTCAGCTGCTCAGGAATTGAGAGAAAATAGACAGTTAGTGTCTTTGTTAGGGAAGCCTGTCGTTCTGCCTTTAAATCATAAAGAATGTCATTCAGCTACTGCATGCAACTGGGTTAACAAAGCTTTCATTCCCCCACTCCTCACACCACCTTGTTTATATTTATTTGCTGTCTGTGCTTGCAGCAGTGCTGGATGCACACCCACATGGCAGCAGTTAAACACTCCCTTGCTAGTGCTAAAGATATGTCACAGACTCCATAAACAACATTCCTACACTTCCCATTCTGTTATCTTTAATGGTCAGTAGGGATTTTAGAAAGATGTGACCTAGCAGCCAGGCAAAGAGCATCAGACCAATTTTCAGTGCTCATCTCAGGTCTCATGTGAACCCTTGAATCGCTGGTGGAACTCGCTGCTGCAGGAATACAGAAGATTTTTAATGGAGTATTTTGAAATTGTTAACAACTTTTGTTAATGGTACCTGTAACTGCTTGCTAACAAAAACCCACCATCTTCTTAAGTCTGAGCCTCTTGGTCCTCAAATATCCTGAGTGGCTTAAAAGTCTGTGTTGTAAATCTGTATTTTTAATCATTTCATCTGAACTCAGGCTGTATTTTCATGGCCCAGTAGCATAATCTGTCTCTATTAAAACTGATAGTGACAATGAATTTTTGGATGTATAAGTTATGCCAACCGACTGGTTTGTGTTTCCCTTGAAACATCTTGTACTTTTGACTTTTAGAGTAAGGATAGTTAAAGGAATTAACCTTGGAAATTGGTCTTTAGTGTCCTCCAATTGTTTGCTTTTTTTTTTTTTTCAATGTTTGCACCTATGTATATATTAGCAAAAGGGAGAATCCAGATAAAAAGGGGATCCTCCTTCACCCTTCAGTCACTAACTTTTATAGTGTTTTAGGTCTGGGAAATATACTGTGAGCAGATATGATATTTCCCTGTCTACAGGACTTGGCTCAGCTCCAGGTCAAAAAGTATGACTGTGTTGGCAAAATTACCACTCTGAGCTAATCTGTTCCATTACTACCTATTAGTATGGGTTTGGCCACAGGCTACGTGGTGACACAGCTTCTGCTTGTCCTGGAAACGCAGATCCCGGGAGCACACGTCAATCCACAACACACCACAATGCAGAGAGTGTGTCCTGCACACGATAACTCACAATGATTGGTACTTTTCCTTTTGGAAAAGAAAATAAGAATTTTCAAAATCTGGAGATGCCCAAGAAAAAACACTAAGAGGAAAGCAAAGGGGATCTCACAGATTCACAAGCCGGGTGAATATGTTTGTGTTTATTCACTTGCTGTAGGGCTTAAATGACCTGCTACACTGCAGCACGTCCAACTGGCACGTCTCTGAGCACGTGTGTTGGCTGCGGGATGCACAAATTTTCACTGCAAGATTTTTATCTGTGCAGTTGGAAGGCTGTTCGTGTGCATACTCCAAGTAACCCAAACTTTTTCAAACATCAGACAGTAAATCATACAGATAACCATTTCAAGCCTAAGGAGAAGGTTAGGGGTCATTTTTGGCTTTTTTTGACTGCCAGGAGAGAACAAATATTATTTTCTCTGAACTGGCATACAACTCCATAACGAGTCCTACTGCTTTTTCTTGACTAACTGGACTGTGACCCTTGGAGACGTTACTTTGTGTTTAGAAACGCACAGAAAATGATCTGCATAATGTTGCAAAGAGTTGGGAAATTACAGATTGTTATCGATAATTAGTATGATTTTTTGCCATTTACTTAAAAAAAAAAAAAAAGAGAGAGAGAAAGAGGCTGGGTCAGTGGCAGTGGTTCAGGCTTGTCACTTTTCATCAGCTTAAGTGCTAAGAGCAGATGTGAATCAGGTTACAGCTAAAAGCTTTATACACCAGTATTCACAGCCAAAAGTGCATCAGCCGTGAGCATTTGGTTAACTTTTATATGTTAAGATGCCTAAAAGGGGAAGGTTCCTGATGACTAAGAATCCATTTGAGGTAATGAGAGCTCACTCGGAGCTCAACTTCATTAAATAGTGCATGCA
This sequence comes from Scolopax minor, assembly GCA_028566535.1. Classification (NCBI taxonomy): domain Eukaryota; kingdom Metazoa; phylum Chordata; class Aves; order Charadriiformes; family Scolopacidae; genus Scolopax; species Scolopax minor. The sequence continues at coordinate 210,529,439 of JAOXNG010000001.1, forward strand.
AATAACCTGGATCCTGCTGCAAGCTATGCTGACAACTCAATACCACCCAATACAGACATCCACGGTCTACAGCAAACTTCAACCCGCAGCATCACATAGCTCATGTTAGCATTTCCATCCCCTTTTTAAGGAAATAAGTCACATTTGTTGATATTAATATCCAATAGACCACTATTTAATATATATAACACTCAAAAAAAGCTGTAAATACTTGGGGAAGGGGGCCTATGCTATGGAATAACGCTCTTAAAATAGACTCCTCACTTCTCTTTCCAAGCTGGCTCTTAAACATTTCCTGTCTCCGTTTAACTGCTCAGTTAGCTGAAAACAAGCAATCATGTTAAGAAGATGAAACCTCTTTGTGGCTTCTGGGATGCAAGCTCCCATTTTGCATTTGGAAGAGTTTGGAGACTGGCTGCATGATCATCAATCTGCCTCTTTGCAAAAGGAGGTCAGTATCCATTATTAAAAGTCTTCTCTGTCATTTCCCTAAATTTTTTTTGCACTGAATTGTGGTGGCAGAGAGGAACTAATCAAAATCTTCTGAATTTTAGCTAATTAGATGACCTAATTTTTAACCATGTTGTGGCATGGGAACCTGGGGATGCATAAATTCTGAGTTCAACAAGGCAATACTAAAATTTTATTGACCAGTCAACTACCTGTCTGAAAACTGTTGTCACATTTTAAGGAAGTTCGTGATGTGAATTTGGGCCTTAACCTCAGGAAGACGTCATGGGAATGAGCCTAGGTCAGTCTAGTAGATACTTTTTTGTTGGTTGGCACATCCTTGCGGCTGTAACATAAGGAATTATCCAATCTGGGAATGGACTTGCGGAATGGTACAGAACAAATAGGATTTTTTTCTTTGTAAACCAATATGCAGTCTGTATTAACAGCCACATTTTTGAAAGTTGCTGACTGCAGCTGTTAAGCAAGAAATGCAAATAACAACTCTACGCTACAGGTTTAAATCCTGTTGTCTGTAGAGTTTCTGTGTTTCTTGTCTTTTAGTAACTCTATCCTGCCATAAGAAAAATGTCAATTGTCTTCCTGTGCAAATCTAGGATTAATCACGTAATGAACAGATGCACTGCAGAAGCAACAGACAGTAAGGTTTTTCACTTAAGCTGTAGGTAGGGTTTGAGACTTACAAGTAAAAAGTAGAAGAGAAAAAGATGGGGTTTTAAGAAACCTAATGGCTATAAGTATGATTCACAATTTATTATCCTCATGTAAAAACCTGGATAATGATAAAGACGTACATAAGTGCACAAATGCACACAGAAATACAAAGAAATGAAGCAAAATAGCCGTATCTGTTGTAAAACTGCCACTGATGGAGCTAACAATGGCAATCACCGTCACTATGATCAAAGTTTGATCATATATTGTAGCTGCTAATTGCTGGACCAGTCCCAGTTGGTGCTTTAAACCTCGTGACAAATCTACTCATGCTGTGGAGAAATTTGTACATCTCAGGTACTCTGGATGTGAGCAAAGGCAATAAGGAAGGGTTAACAGGAGGCTAATTTTCAGAAAAAACAGCAACTAGAATAGTGCTAAAAATCACGAATCTTCATGATTTGGGTGGTACACTGACCAGCAGGTGGAGTGAAGGAAAACTAGTGGGGCCATCATGAAGTATAAATCATTTTATTTTCTTCTGAATTGTGTATCTTTTGTTGTTTCAGCTCTGGTAGAGCAAAGGTGGGTGAAGGTCCAGATTCAGACATCTGAAATTAGACCTCTACATGAGAGGCAGGTGTCTGTCTACACTTCAATTACAGTCAGAGGAGACCTAATCAGCACAGTCAGTGGAGTCTAGAAAGCCATTTGGCTGGTCAAATGCAGTTGTCTACCTCAGGGTCAGATAAATAGCTCTCTGGACTCCATTGCTTACACTGAATAGATCCAGTTTAAAGGCAGCTTCGCCACCTAGCTCACAATCCGATTCACAAGACACTAAAATTCCTGTGGCTGAATATGCAGATGAATCCTAGTCAATGCTTTCTATTTTTAAATATCTTCATTGATTTCGATGTGGCAATTCCCAGGTCATCTGCATGTATGTGTGTATTATGATGAAGTGATGAAACATGCCTGAGATGTTTCCCCAAAGCAGTGTTCCCACTGTGATATTACAGGTGCCTCTGTCGATATTACAAGGCAGTCAAAAACCGCGTGCTGCCTTGATTGCTGAGTGACTGCAGGTTTGCAGGAAGATAATGAGCAACACATTTTTCCCAAACTGAAAAACATTTCCCACATTTCTACATTCCCCTCATTCTGCTAATGCTTGCTCTCTCCTTCAAAATCATCTTCTAGTTTATCACACTTTAATGAAATTCCTCCCATGCATACTTACAAATATATAGATCTGAGATAGTAAACCAAGGCCAGTGCAGTGAAAATGGAGTACTGAAATACAAGTACCTCTCCAACTCTTGTAGCAAACATGTAACACAATCAATAAAACCCACCTTACAACAATCTAAACACTTTTTATTGTACGTTAAGGGCTATTTTATTTGGTTGCCTTTTTTTTTTTTTCCACAGAGAAATCTCTTTGTAAAAAACAAAAAGCAGCAACTGCTGCCAAACAGACGTTACTCAAAGTAACCTGCACTCACAGCTTTTCATCTTCCCTCACCTTGAATCAGAAAAATCTCAAGTGAGAGCATATGATGTCCAAACAGATTGCTTGACCTCCTCTAGAACAGTACACTGGGAGGAAATGAATGGAAATTGTCTTTCGTTTTCATAAAAGCTTATGCTGTCCTTGAACAAAGTGCTGGTCAGGAAGCATTATTCTCAATGAAATTGTTTATTTCTGTAAAGTCTCCAGGCCAATGCATTTTGTCACTGATTACACAGAATCAAAGGCAGCGTTTCTCCCAAAAACAAAAAGGGCCAAAACTTGGGCCAAAACTGGTCATCATGTTGACATTTAAAATCACAGGGTGTGCCAAGCTCTTTGCAGCTCTCAAAACTAAATAATGGATCCCCACACCAGCGTGTTCTGTGAGAAATAGCTCCTACCTACTCCATCCTATCATTACAAAGACTAGGAGCAAATATAGCAATTAAGAGAGAGCCAAATGAAATCTCAGGAGCTCTTACATCCAAATCTGCATTCAACTCACTAAAAAACTTCCCCAGCCAATCACTTTTATGTCTTGTTTCTTCCAAGGTGCTTTCATAAAAGAGGTCAAATGCACGGCTTTCGGTATGAGATGGAGCCCATTAAACCGGGCGAGTTGTAAAACAACAGCAAGGACATTGTTAGCTCTCGTAATCAGCTTGCAAATCCCAACTTTCTTCATGGCATGGGTTCCAATGGTTTTAACAACCTTGTTGTTTTTCCACTGACATCAGTGTATGGTGGGGGAGAAGGGGGAGAGAGCACAAGTGGGCGAAGGTGGGGCTGTTTTGCAGAATGGCACCACAGAGTAAAAAGATACTGCACACATCTGTATGACTAAGTAATTTCCCACCTGTTGCAGGAGAGAGTCAAATCCACTGCTTAAATCTTTGATATACCCTGAGGTTCCATCATTTCATCCCTCCTGAAACACCAAATTGTTCATTTCTCATTAATTGTCCTTTATGCAGAGAGTTTTCAATTAAATTGGGAGTAGTGTTACACTCCTTACTTTGTGATATTAGCCCCCAAAGATTAATAGATTGCTTGTAATTTCTGAATCACCGTCTGTGTTCTATTACACTCTCACCATTTGTTCTGGTTATGAAACCAAAACAGAAAGTGTATCGCAGAGTGTGGCAGTAGCCATCTGGATCCCTGGGGGAGCTGTTTTGGTAGAAAGAATGGCCAACTCAGCTTGAATGCAACGACAAACCTAAAGTGATTGTGTGGAAGCCTACAGCTCCATGGAGGATGCCATCCAAATTTCAGTTCAATTTTCTCACTCCTGAACAATGCAATCCAGGTGTCTTTCTGCACGATCAACTTTGTGTGCATCTGAGTTTGTGAGGGGTACTTTTTTGGATGTTGAAAAAAGAGATGGGAAAGAAAGAATCTTAGGAAAACCTTATTTTCAAAGCTAAGTGTTCAGAAGAGACAATAGTAAACAAATTAATTGGAATACATTTTCTAAAGGAAGGAATATTGTGTCGTTAGCCTGTGATACTTGTTACCCTCCTTTTATCATTCTAATTTTATATTTGCACTTAATAACTATCATGAAGATGTCCCAAGAACTATGCTAAGATTAAATATCTGCTCTCAAATTGTACAGGTTTAAAAAAAATAATATGTTTTTATATTCACAATCTTGTTACAAAAAGAAATGTTTTATTTGGGATGTTAATGAAGATAATCCATCTTTTAACAGCCTCTGGTTTGAAAATAATTTCCTCTATATGGAAGCTAATCTATAATCATATACAATAATAATGTAAACTGCTAAGAAACATCTGGCAATCGTGTGTATCACAAGATGTGGAAGAAGATGGGTTGAGCCTGACCTAGCAATTTTGCCACTTGGAAGGGGACTGAACAACTGTGAGTACAGAAGAGGTAAACACCTGAAAGATCACCAAAATGAAATGGATCCTGTTCTTCATACGTCAGGACCTGCTGCCACAAATACCTACTCACACAGAAAGTACAAGGACTCATAAATTACCTGAAAGAGGACATTTAATGTCCAGCCTTTGGCTACAACTTTAGCTGCATCTCAGAACAGTAACAGCTCAAACTAGATGGACACTTTTGCTGGGATCACATCAGCTGTAATAGCCCCAACAATATACAGCATAGCCAGTGCTCAGCTCCAAGGGTCTGCAAGGCCATAGTTATCTGCCATAGTTCATGACAACTGATATTCTTCAGAGAATCTCTGTAATTTTTTTCTAACAAGAAAAGCTAGTAAGACTTTTCTAACAATGCATTTTGTAAAGTCAGCTACTTTTTGGTTTTTTGTACTGCAATCTCTGGGCTCCCCAGTACAAGAAAGGCATTGACCTGTTCAAACTGGTCTAGAGGAATGTAACAGAGGTTGTCAGAGGGCTAGAGCACATCTTCTATGAAGAAAGGCTGGGAGAGTTGGGATTTTTCAGCCTAGAGAAGAGAAGAATGTAGGGACACTTCATTGTGGCCATTCAGTACTTAAATGGGGCTCATATGAAAGACAGAGAGAGACTTTTTACCAGGGCCTGTAGTGATAGGACAATGGGCAACAGTTTTACACGGAAAGAGGGTAGGTATATATTGGAAGATACTCTTAATGATGAGAGTGGTGAGTCACTGGAACAGGGTGCGCAGAGAAGTTGCCCCATCCCTGAAGTGTTCCAGGTCATGTTGGATGGGGCTTTGCACAACCTGGTGTAGTAGATGGAGGCTGGACTAGATGATCTTTAAAGGTCCATCCCAATCCAACTCATTCTATGATTCTGTATAATTGAGGGATGGATTTAATTTCTAGCTTGAATGTCTGGTAGGTGAAAGAGGAAAAGACAATGTAAATTAAGTATGTTATGTAGCCATCTCTATAACTTTTGAGTCATCAGATATTTCAAGAACTCCTTTTTGGGATGTGACATTTCCAAACGCAGATAAAAATAAATAAAAAACCAATGTAGAATTCAGAGAAGAAAAAGATATCTCGATATAATGCTATATATAATGTGGCTAGAATGTTTCTGAACTTCAGCACAGTCTGAGGATCTCTGAAATACTACTTCATAACAAACTGCATGTCCTCTGTATATCCAAGAGAAACAGGCATACAGTAAATTCTGTAAAGAAATTCACACATCAGCTAGGGGAATAAGCATCCAGACTTTTTATTTCTGATATTTAAAATTTTGGCCCATCTCAATTAAAATCGGTTAGAAGTCAATTTCACAGCTGATGGTTTTTAAGATCTCACAAAAATGATAATTCACTGCTAGGCAATAATTTACTTCAGTGCAGCCATTGCCAGGATAAAGCTGACACATTTTAAGTCTCTTTCCTTCTCTCTTGCCCTCCCTCACATCAATCCTTCTATAAGCCAGGGTTGGGGAAAGGAAAATGATCCTTCTTGTGAAAAGTATGGGGAGGAAGAAGAAGATTACATATCTGTTCAACTCACCCACATCCACCTCTCTCACTGACATTATTTCCTAGGTATAAGGTGAACAGGAGCAGTCCTTACCTTGTCTACTGGGATCTGAACCCTCCCTGTGCTTCTCTTTGCCTACACTCAATATTGCCAGTAATGACATCCCCACGGGAAGATGAACCTGAATGCAAGTCATTCCAACACTGGAGCTTGAGAGGTTTGTTTTTCATTAATATGAAATCTCCTTTTTCTTGGTTAAAATATCTGGACTATATTTACATTTTGAAACCTATCCTAAGCACACTCCTGAGGGATCAGAACAAGATCAGTCCTTCAGTGGAATTTATTTTTCAAGTAAAGGTTGAAAAAATTGTGCTGGAAACCTTAGACACTTTTTCAAGTGGATAATTAAACCAGACTGTCCCCAAGGGGGGTGGCCTTTAGTGCAAGTTGGTTGCCAGTACATGTCTATTTAATAGATTGTGTGTTATTTCTTTCAGGTTTATTTGGCTTGTATTTGAGTGCATGGAAACGAAAGTAAATTGGGTAATAGGCATTACCTGAAGTTATACAGACTTGGATTGCTCATCTGGGTGAGAATGATGGGACAGAGGAATCCTGGATCCCTAAATCCAGCCAGGTGTTACACCTGGAAATTAGTAGTGTGATGCAGAGCACCTCTGAAATGCAGCCAAGATAGGGCTGCCACAGGGTTTGGTTTGCTTCTGTGAGGAATGTGGGAAGTTTTGCCCACACTCATACATCATTTTGGAGCAAATCTCAGTCCAGCATTGCAAAACCTCAGCGCTGAATCATTTTGCTCAGCCAGTATATTACTGACTTCTGGTAAATCTTAAGCCTATGTTTCCTGTGGGACAAAATTCAGTCTATTTGTATAGCAAGTAGCAAAATGATGCCTTGAACTCAATTAGTTGCTAATGTTATGAGAATGCTCATCTTTAATAACCTTAGTCTGCGGAGGCCTGACAAAAGGTAAGGTAAAAGAGAATCTGGATTTAGTACAACACTGATAAAAATGTGTTTCCAATACTAGGTCTAAACATTATCCAAGTTTACCTTTCCTCTCCCAAGGACCATGCTTTTAACAGTAATGAACTAACCCAGTTCCCACAAAGCCAGTGGGATTATGCATGTACAGAACTAACTGATAATATTCGAAGCACATCCATTTTCGTTAACGTTATTTTCACATCTTTTCCCTGATGACTGGCTTCCCCTCATTTTTACATAAGTTATTAAAGTAGATCATATGCCATCTGCCTTCAACCTTACCCTCCATTACATACGTTTGACATGCTTAGGTTTGAAGAGGTCTAAAACTTTAATTAATACATTTCCAGTAATCTACCCAACATGAAGACACCCTATGTTTTATTATGTACAGCATTCTTGCAGCAAAGTATGTTTTGATGTAAATTATCAATTACTGTATCCCAGTATATCACTTGCAAAGTATTTTTAGATGGTGAGACACAAATGCCACTACAGAAACATTTCTCACTTATTCCTGATGTGGATGAACATGCCTTAACTGTAGGCCACTGCTAAATTAAAAAAAAAAAAGACAAAAAAGGCCATTTCAAAGAGTCAAACATCTGCCCAATTCCAAAGGGCAGCATCAGAGCACTTAAACAAAAACACAGCAGGGAATTTAATCATGAGAAAACTGAAGTGAAAGAAGATTTTGTATGGGCACAGCTAGTTTTAGTTCTTTCATGGCAAAAATAAAGGGGTCAGAGAGATCAAGAGGTCACCCATTCATAGGTTAAAAAAAAACAGAACAAAGGACTTTTCTATAGTCTACTATGCAGTGTTAGGAAATGTCCAGATCAGGGTTTCCCCACCCTGTATTCTACCCACCTTGAAGAATAAAGAAAACAAAATCCTTGGGCTTCAACCTCCCAGCCAGCTTTTATCATAATCCATATTATTCGCAAAAAAGACTGGAGGTGACTTATGTGGTGACCTCTCACCACAATTCAAAACGAGTCTTAATGAACTAGGGTAATTCATTCCTCTGGCAGAGCTTACGAGATAAGGCAAGACCGCACTGGTGGGCTCAGCAGACTGAAATGTTAATCTTTTGTAGTCTCTGCTCCAGAGGACACCCAGGTCAAATCCTGGTGCTGCCGAGAAGTAGCAGCGCCTTTGTTTGGAGCTGGAGAAGCATGGTTCTTGATTTCAGTGTTGCCATTCACTTTGCAGAGTGTGGTGTGTATGTGTAAGTAAAAACAGCCCATAAAGTTATTTATAACCGTACGACAGAACTATCTGTTGAAAGGCAGAGAACAAAGGCTTTAAAAAAAAAGGATGTTTAAGGAGGCTGAAATAAATTAAAAAAAAGGCAATAAGGCTGTGCTTGCAACCTGCATTTGTGGTCATTGTTCTCCTATCTGCACCATTAAAAATCCACTGTGCTGTTGCTTCAGGAGTTAGCTGGAAAGAAACCCCGAGTGAACTGGCTTCCATTATTCATTACAAAACAGGAATGCATTTCTTTTGATCCTCCAGTGGCAGCAGAAAAGTATGATTTACCTTATCAAATGTGATAGCATGTAAACATCTCCCATTTTCTCCCTTCCCCGCTCCTAGACAAGCTAGCTGCCTCTCAACTCCAGCATACAGAGAAAACCCTGGTATTCCTTGCTTTGAAGCAGTAAAAAAAAATTATTGAGAAAGAAAAGGATGTGTTTAAAGTTGCAGTAGAAAAGTATGGAGAGAGGAATTCAATTAAAGTTCCCAGATCTCAAGTTTCTGCTTGTGCCTTTCTTTTGCTTGGCTCTGGCAGAGCTGCCAGCCAGCAAAACCAATGAGAAGTTCCTTGGAAATCTGATCAAAAACAAGAGTGAAAAAGGAAAAGTTAGAAATTGTGGGCTTGGCCATAAACTAATGGAGAAGAGTTAGCAAGAACAGTTTAGGATACCTACTTTGAAAAAGGGAAGGGACATAGAGTTAAAAAAAATGTTCTAAAGCTGATTAAATGGTTTACTATTCTCTATTTCTTTTTCAAGAAGATAACAAGGTGGATGTAGATGGGAAACAGTAACAGCAAACTCCCGACTGCTGGAAAATTATATTTGGGTGGGGAAAATATACCTGGAAGCTGCTCATAGTCATCCTGACCTCAGCAAATTTGTGCTGAATGTGGCATATTGTTGGCCAGCAAAGCCCAGCCTCCTGGCCAGGTCCAGGGCTGGAGTCAGAAGAGGAGAGGAAAATCTTAATTCCTCTTATGTCATGGAGAAAACTTTCCTTGACTTCAGTGGGGTTGTGATGTTGGGCTGTAGATTGTCCCCAGTGAGTTTGGTATATGTGGCAGGAGATACTTCAAACTACTGACACATTTGTGAATTTATTGGAAAACGATACTGGTATTGATAACTACAACTGGACTTCTGATTTTGTGGCTGGGGCTGATACAGAAGGACCACTTCTGAGATCCTCTCAGTGTGCACTGTCCTAAAGCTTTCCTTGTTTTTCTGGTTCTTCCTCTTCCCATGTTGAACTTGAGGCTGTTTGGATGATGAGCCACAATAAACACCATTAACTGCCATGGAAACTACTCAGTTTTTAGCTGAATGTGATCAACTCACTTGCACATTATTACTGTTGTTGTTTTTGTTCTTATTAATAATTTTTACAAGTAGAGTCTGACTAATGCACCTGTATGTGTGGATGTTATATGGAATGGAAAGACCAATTTTCCCCTTGACTTCAGTTATAATGTGACATTTTTCCCCCTGAGCTAATTTCTGCCAAGGGGAAAAGAGAGAAAAGTTGTTGTTTCCAGGCAGGAGAGGATTCTGGGATGGGGTTTCAGCAGGGTTAAGTGCCACATCTCACCAGAGAGTCCAGGGGCCCTCTCCTTTTAGCGGAAACTTCAGGGAATAACCATGATTCCTCTCACAGATGCTTGGATTGTATAACTAGGGCAACAGAGACCCTAACAGAGGACCATAACAGAGACCAAAGGGGACTGGCCTCCAGAAGAAAAAATCCCTGGAAATATAATGTCAATCATCTGAAGTCAGCAGACACTGTTCCCCTACACACACTCATGAGACCTGTGTGTGCCAGTGGCAAACAGGACCAAGATTCTTGTTTAACATCTTTTTTAATCTTTTTTATCCTCTTATTATTATTTCTGTTGGTACTTAGCTGCACAGCTCAAGCCTGATCCTACAACAGATCCATGAATGGAAACCCAAGCAGAACTGGAAACTACATTTGAGTGCCTGTATCAAGAAGGTTCCTCCCTTTACTTCTGGGTAATTAAAGCTCCTCATCGTTAGATTTTGTGCAGCAACAAAAAAGCATGGTTTCAACAAGCTGATGGTTATTTTCTTTTGCAACCAAGCATTTGAAGAATATTTCCACTGTGAAAGCAACTCGTGTCAATGCAAGCTAGTCATCTGAGTTTGAAGAATATTGCTGCTGCAAAGGCTGCATTTCTATAAAATTATAAGGAAAGAATTTTCTTCTTCTTCATTTTTATTACCTTACTTAAATTGGATCTGTAATGACTTTTACCAAAAAAAAATAAAGGAGAGAGAGGAAGAAAGAAGAATTTGGACTGTGGAGCAATATACTTGAAGAGCTCAAATAAAATATACAGCTATATTATCTCAGAGTAATGCCCTATAATTATATCCATTCCTTTATTTCTACAAGTTTGTATATTACAATCCACTAAACCAAAAGGCCAGATCACTCAGCTACCTAGATCCCTTGCAGTCTACTTAGCCAAGGGTGAAATTAATTGAAATTCAATGGCTATATGCTGATATACAAGCAGAGGATCTTTCTCAGAGTACCATAAAAGTCTCTTTTGCTTTTGAATGGATGAGTGGTTAGATTTAGATTAGAGAACTTATATATACACAAAAAGATAAACAGTTCCCATAGCCTTTTCTCAGATCATAAAAAATAATCAATGCAGGGTTAGCTCTCTCAAAAGAACAATCTAAAGAAAGAAAAATAAAGGAGCATCTTAAGCCCCTGCCACTGTGCTCTAAAAGTGCCTGCACAATAGGTTCACTTCAGAGTGAAACCAGTTCATCTTTTGGTTCATTTGCTGACTTTGTCTGGTGGGCAGCTTTGCTCTTTGCAAATAGCGGTTCATGAATCCTGAGTGAAAGGTTCAGAGCTGGACAGAGAAGACAATCATTCATCCATTCCGTGATCACAAAATTTGGGCTCCTATGTGGTGTGCAAGCAAAGAGCTACACTGAAAGCAGGGATGTGAGAACGGCTGCTGGCTCCCAGAACAAGTGTCTGAACTTGGGCCCCCAGAAGTATTTAACCAGAAATTTGCCTAGAGGGTCTTGTTGCCATTTGCCTTTGCTGCTTCCTTCTGACTCTCAAAGGCATTCTTTTTGATGAATGATTGCTATCTGCCACTACTCCCCTTCAAGTGAACCTTTATGCCCTTTCAACAGCATTGACTAAAGACCAGAAAGCAAAATAAAAGAAAGAAGAGGGAAAACCCCTCTGGCAGGAAGTGTTGGATGTCCAGCAGATCAAACCTGGGTCTCATTCATTGATCAGTTACTGAAAACATAAAATCGTGCCCTTAAACACCCCTGAAGCATCACATTTAATCTCTGCCTGACTAACACGTGGAAGCAGGTACCAAGAAGCTCTCTTGGGAGTGCATCTGGGACCCCAGAAGCAACTATCTCCACATGCCAAGTATTTGTGTTGGCAGAGTCCTCTCACCACATCTGCTGACCCGAAAAGTAAGATGTTGTCCATGACCCTGTGTCAACCTGGCTACTTGCCCTTGCTCCAGCACCTTGATGGGAAACACTGCTCTTGGCAGAAGGATAGCATGAATGTGGGGGCCTCTGACCACAGTGAGGTCAGGTCAAAATGTTGTTGCCAAAGATGTGATTGAAAAAAAAAAAAAGCTTTGAGCATTAAATATGCTTTGTTATTCATACCTAAGGTCTTTTCTCAGTTAAAAGATAAGTAATCATATCAATTAGGTTTCCCTTAACTGAAGACTGATAAAGAAACAGTCAAAGTGATCAGGACTTGCCCTAATGTGTCCAATTGCTCACTAGCAACATCAGCACTGTAGGGGTCAGCTAAGAATGGTGATGTAGGAGCTGCACATTTCATAAAGAACATATATTGTATGAAAACCGGGTTTTCAGTACAGACTCTCTGTAAGAAAGAGTCGGAACTTTCTGCTTGATATTCTGATCACAGATAGACTTAGCATTAGCTTTTCTAATTCACAATCTCAACCAAACCATGTGCTGGAGTAGCTGAAAAGCTGTTGTATCAGTGAGCTCATTATAGACAAGGTAACCAGCACAAAATATTTCCTTCCTCACCCAGGTCCCCCTCACTGGACTGAGGAGCCTGTCCAGTGTGTTCCCCTGCCCTCTAAATTGCCACTTAGAGGAAGACACTGTTAAACATGGTCACCTCTGGTGATCGGCCTTCTGCACAGTGATGAAGGCATCAGGGGGCCACTAGATAAGCCAGCTAAAGAGGGTCAAGAAGGCTGTCCTCTACTTGATAGCAGCATCTTAATAGCTTTCTAAAAACAGTGGGCCATCAAGTACCCAGACAATTTAATTTCACTTCTCAGCTGGAAAATAAGTACAGTACTTGCTTTCATTCAGAAAAGAGAGGAAAAAGGAGAACTCATCTGCCCATTGATTCATTTGTTCACTAGTTTCCTGTGTTTACTTTGACATACCATAAGCAGCAAACTTTCAAAAAACTTTCTAAGCCAATACATGATGACACTTTACTCCAATGCCACCAATACTTTCCTTGACACTTTTGTAAGCTCTTAGGGTGTTTGGTTATCTTGTGATGCTACAGGAAATGTCTAGATAATATTCAGAGGTCATAGTCATGGCATGACTGTACTTCTGCTACCGTACCTAGCAGTGATACGGTTAATAGTATCGATGTATGGTGTTGGGCACCTGTGTCTCCTCAAGCTTTTGAAACAGCCCCATGCTGAATTATTTCTCAAATTTTTTTATACATTGCAATAAATTGTGAGCAACTCATAGTCTTTCAGTGTTTCTTGCAGACTTGGACAGACACTGACAGGCTTGCTTTTAAAGCATATTCTGTGGTGAACGGTTAAACAAAAATCTGGCAATGGCCCAGCTTTTCCCAGCTTTCTCATAAATGTTCCAGGCCAGACATACTTTCATTTTGTTGTTAACTGAATTGAAATTATATTTCATTACCCAAACAGCAGTGTTGGGAGTTTCGTATAAGGGCTTTTTTTTTTTTTTTTGTACAGCTTTTACAAAGTTGCCAAGTGACCTAGATGCAGCAGAGGTTTGTTTTCTGCTCCACTCGGTGTTCCTCACAGTGGGTCTGCAGTCCTAGTGTACAGCCACAGTAAAGATCCCACCCACCGGGCTCCCCACAACAAAGCCACTGATTGCTGTGAGATTAACATGGATTCGCACTAGAGCAACAGACAGAGTGGAGTGGGAAGAGCAAACCTGTGATTTGTCTGCCGAATTTGGAATATGTTCTATACAGTGACTTATAGTAGTATTTGAAATGTCTCTTCTTCAGTGATGCACTTTAGCCAGTGTTTTGGTATGTCTACAACTCTTCAGCCCTCCATACTAGACTTTATGAGCTGAAGACATGCATGCAAGTCTACAACTCCATCAGTGATGGTATTCATGGCTTTTAAACACATGAAATAGTGGTTCTTACTTGCCTTGATGGAGTTGTTTTGACTGGTCAACCAATGTCTGTGTAGTAATCAAAAAATGTAAATAATAATATTAATTATTATTAATGTGATCATAATTGTCCTTTCTAGTTTTCTAGAAATACGTACTTTTCCAAATCACTGAGTGTGAAAGCCTTCAGACAAGTAAAAAACAGTCTGGAAATCCCTTAAAGTGCTCCCACCAATGTCATACTGGCAGAGTCTTTTATATTCTGTGCAACTTTGCGAGCAGAAATCTCATCAAGGTACCAAATTAAACTGTCAGGCTGCTCTGTGACTCCTGAACTACTGGCACGCCCCAGCTGTAGTGCATGTTATTAATAACACCAAGTTGTCGGGAAAACAGTTTCCAGGTCATATTGTAAAGGCATCTAATTGGTAACAATGAATGACAGATTCCCTTTAAAGTTCAGGAAATAACTGGATGTGCCACACAATGATGCAAAATATAGAGACAGCCAAGATGAAGACCTAGTTTTGGCACAGCTGTACCTCACTACCACCCTTCTCAAAAGCCAAACCAAAGCAGAGAATCTTAACCATCTAAATGCTTCATTTTCCAGACAGGAATTAATAGCAGGCAGCGGAGCAGGAGAATTAATAAATAATGTGGGTCACAGCTGATTATTATCGTTAATCTATAATATCTAGCTAACCAAACATAAAGTAAAGGTTAAGTTTCCAGAGTTGTTGAGATATTATTGACAGGTTCACATGACCAAATTAAGACCACCAAGTTTCTACCTTAGATTCCCTCTTTAACCTTTGGAGAAACAGAGGCACTGCTGGGGCGTGATCCATCACATCTTAAATGCAACATCTGCAGTAGTTGTGACCAATCGTGCCCTTAATAGAGCCTCTTCCTTAGCATCAAGCATAAAGAGAGCTAAAGCTGGATATGTCTCCAACTTACAGGGAGCCACCTAAGTTTAAGCAAGATGAGTCCCAACCTTTGAGAATTAAGTCCACGTAAGATGTGGCCCACTCAGGAAGGGAGATGGAAGGATGCACTGCGTATGCACCAGCTGGGTAAGTCTGATAGCCAAAGTGTCCCAAACTATGACTTCTCCCTCAGTGGTCACAGCTTCATGAGCAGGGATAACCAAAACCACATAAAGCACCATTTGAGTTGCTTCTGTTTATTGCTCAGCTTATTAAACCATTTTGCAACCAATTTTATAAACTAAGGTGTAACCTATAGCCGCTTGGGATGTATCTTTATGGTGATCTCTAGGGACAGGCCAGACACTTGGGATTTGAACAACTTCTCGTGTGATAAATACCAAACAGGGTGTCTACATCCCATAAGTACAGCATGACTTCTAGTTTGAGGACAGAAAGGGATTTAAGCAGTACATGAATGTAGCCGTATCACTCTGCAGCAGGGTGGATTTCACCCTCGGTGCTTTAGCTCATCATCTGCAAAATGATTCAGAGATGCACAGGCTCTTAGGCCAGAGGGATCTCTCACCAGCCCTTCTCAACACACAGACAAAACAGCTATTCCCAGGAGGTGGATTAAGCCTTTTTGAAAGATATAGCTAATCTTTTTTTAGAGAACCAGAATGATGATGAGTCTGCCACCTCTCTTGGTAAGGTGTTGCAATGCTTAATTACCCTTACTGCTTGCACATTCCTTCAAGGTTGAATTTGTTTAACTTCGACTTCCAACAAATGAATCCTTTTGTGCCTTAGTTTGCAAGACCAAAAAGACCTCCCTGGATAAAGTTTATCTAGGCATTGGTGTCTGCAGACTGAAGCCAAGTCTCTGTCAATCTGCACTTTGATAAGCAGCAGACGGTGAACTCCTTAACCTCCACATCTCATAGACTGTCTCTCTGAATCTTATTTTTGAGCTTCCTCTCAATTCTCTGAAGGTCTCCTCCATTACTCTCCAACTGGGTGGAGAAGAGACAGGACAAGACCCTGGCTGGGAACACACGTGAGGGGATCACATAAGTCTGGTAGCATTTGACCCTTCAACAAGCAGAATAGGAACTAAACTTGATTGTTGGGTTTCACTTGGTGTCTGTACAGCTCTCCTCCATCTCCATCCAAACTCCATCAGCTGGATGGATGTTTCCCTTTTCTAGTTGAATCACACAATGCTTTTTATTTTAGAGTAGATTATATGTTTTTCATATAAATCATCTGATTTTTCACTGCCTCTTTCTCAGATTTTAACTGTATTTCTCCTCTCCTGAGATCCAGAGGTTAATTGTTATATTGTATGGTTAAAAAAAAAATCTATTTTTCAGGCAAAAATTTACTGCCACACACTTTCACTGGATAACTTATTTGTCTTGTTTTGTTAATATGGTTCCTGACAGGTTAAATGGAAAAGCCTGATTCATTTACTCAGCACAAAACTTTTTCTATACAAGTTTAACTAATATGTCTTTTGTCTCTGAATTACTGTTTCAATCTTCTTCCTCTTATGTAGAAAGTCTCTCCTCAGCTACAGCCAATTTCATGATTATTTTGCTACTTCTGTAGCATCTGTCTGAAGTTAATACTGAACACATGCAAAATTAGGCCATTATTTCAAATTTTATTTTTATAGCTGGCGAACACACAAAGTAATATTTTGCCTGCCTTTTGACTGCCATTGATATGTTGTGTACGGAAGTTCTCAGACTGTGCACCCAGAAACAACTTTTTTTACAGGGGGTGCAGGTTTGTAAGCACTCAGCAATCAGGTAATAAAACAGAAAAACTCAGAACCCCCTCCCCCCTGCGATCAGCGTTCTCAGATTCAGGTTGTTTAAGAGCTTTGAAGGGTAGTCTTGGTTGCAACTGCAATTATGAAACCCGGTGGCAGTAGGGCTGCAGAAATGATACACCCCACCATGAATATTGATATGTGCTGCCCCTCTGTTCCATTCTGGGGAGACTCCCCTGCACTGCTGCCTCCAGCTCTGGAGCCCTCAGCACAGAAGAAACCTGGACCTGTTGGAGAAGAGCCAGAGGAGGACATGGAGATGATTTGATGGCTAGAGGCCCTCTGCTGTGAGGACAGGCTGAGAGAGTTGAGGGGGTTCAGCCTGGAGAATAGAAGACTCCAGGGAGAACTTAGAGCCCCTTCTAGTACCTAAAAAGGCTCCAGAAAAGATGAGGAGGGTCTATTTATTAAGGAGTGGAGTGATAGGATAAGGGGTAATGGCTTTAAAAGAGGATATATTCAGAGGATATATTTAAAAAGAGATCAGGAAGTAATGTTTTATAATGATGGTGGTGAGACACTGGCCCAAGTTTCCCAGAAAGGTGGTAGATGCCCCATCCCTGGAAGTGTGCAGGGTCAGGTTGGATGGTGTTCTGAGCAACCTGATCTAGTTGAATATGTCCCTCCTTATTGCAGAAGGGTAAGACTAGATGACATTTTAATGTCCTTTCCAACCCAAACTATTCTATGATCCTATAAGATGGGAAGAAGGCAAGTTTTTGCACAAGAAGGGTGTGCCCATTCTATTATTTTTGCCACTCACCTGAGCAAGGCGGAAAAAAGAAGGGGAAAAAAAATCCTGAAGAATTATTCATCAGGTGAGATTGCATCTGCAAAATCTCCACTCTAGCAATTCCCAGGAAGCGCTGGCAGCAACACAAGCCTGGCTGGGGCCCTGCAGCTCTAATCAGCTTCCCAATGCTGTGGGCAGCTCTGCGAAAGCCGTGCCTGGCAGGAGCAAAGCTGCGACTGCAGTGATGGATGACTCCCCAGCTGCTGCTACAGGCACTGAAAGAAGGGGTTTGGAAAGGCAGGAAACAAGTTCTGGGGAGGGGAGGGATGAAAAAGGAGACAGTGGATAAATATATAAATAACACCTGAGGAAGACAGGCTGGGGGACTAAGAAGCAAGTGGGGCAACAGGTCGTAACTGGTAAAAGAATGCTTCCAAGTCACGACACGAATAGACATCTATGTACAAAATTACCCTCCTTTATAAGAGGGAAGAGAGAAAAGAATAAGATGGCAGTGGAAATGAAAAAATAAAATAAAATAAAATAAAATAAAATAAAATAAAATAAAATAAAATAAAATAAAATAAAATTACATTAAATATAAATACCTAGGCAGCTTTGTGAAAAAAGATACCACTGCAGAAAGGTGATGGGTAAAGAATAAAGATGGTAAACGCAAATTTTGAATGTCTAAATTTGGTAAGAATAGTCTCATTCCCATTGGGCAAATGAGAAACTAAAGGCTGATGGAAAAGGGATACTTTAGAAAAAGATCTAGGTTCTGTCTTTACTCTGACAATGCCTGTGCCAATATGCAGGCATGGGCAAGCTATTTTAATATTGCGAGTCTCATTTCTGTTTTGCATAAAAGACAACTGTGTCAGGCACACCAAGCAGTTCATAGACATTGCTTATGTGCACACAGCCTCATTTTGAAAATACCTTACAGTTATGGGATATTTAAGCATCGCAACAACACTGTGAATAAATGTTATCGTTGTTTTTAGAAACAGGGAAAGTAAGGCACTAGAAATGTAAGATCAGAAATTTGGCACCCATGCAGATGCTAAAATCAATAGTTCAAGGCTTAATTTAGACAGAGTGCCTGGTTGCTCAGCATTTCATTGCAATAGTGTGGAAACAGGACTTCCCTAAAGTGGGATTCCTCCTCTGCTTTAAAAAATGTCAAATAGGAATTTCTGTAGTTATAATGCAAGTGGTTTCTGTAGTTTTAATGCAAGTCTGACACATTCAGCTTCCTGCCTTTATAATGCAGCATAGACAGTCTGACACTAGAGTCTTTGCATGTGTGGACTTCCTAGGTAA
>JAOXNG010000001.1:210577934-210595653 GCA_028566535.1 Scolopax minor
CATCCCTACAAGTGTTCAAGGCCAGGCTAGATGGGGCTTTGAGCAACCTGGTCTAGTGGGAGGTGTCGCTGCCCATGGCAGGGGGGTTGGAACTCGATGATCTTTAACGTCCCTTCCAACTCAAACCATTCTATGATTCTATGATTTCATTGCAGAAAAAGCTTGAGAGTAATACTCTAATATTTCCTGGGAGTCTGAAAGGACCAGCTGGGTGAGGTTCATTTTGTCAATGTCAATGAAGATTTACACTGGCACACGGTTTCTGCCTCATGGCCATGTGTCGCTACCATGACTGCACTACACATAGATTTTGACATTATCAATTCTCCACCATATATCTTGTTGACCAATTATTTTCTCTCTCCCTTTACAGAATTACAGAATTACCTAGGTTGGAAGGGACATTTTAAGATCATCTAGTCCAACCAATGAAAGAAAAAAAAAACCCAAACAAACCACAAACCACACAAACCACACACCACACCCAAACAACACCAACCGACATTAATCCATATCCCCGAGCACCACGTCAGCTTGTCTCTTGAATACCTCCAGGAATGGTGCCTCAACCACTTCCCTGGGCAGCCCTGGGAATTCCTCCCTGGGAATTCCAATATCTGACAACCCTTTCAGTAAATAAGTATTTCCTTATATCTAACCTGAACCTCCTCTGGTGCAACTTGAAGCCACTACCCCTTGTCCTATCATCTGTGACTTTATCATCTGATCTTTTGACATTTGCAAGGAAAAGAATTACTGTTTTGTTTTGTTTTTTTTTTTTTTTTTTTCCTGGCTCCACAGGAAGCTTGGGGACCTTTTTCTCAGAATGTTAGAAAATTTCCTCCATACTTGGAAGGAAGAATTTTATTTACACACAACACACACTGCTGGGGAATTTTCAGTGTTGACTCTATGTCAGGCTGGCACACATGCTTTATACCTGCACAGCCAAAAGAACTGGCAGATGGTTGGTGACAAAAGGAGCATCCCATGGAGCTGCAGGAGAACTGTCTCTACAGATCCAGGATTTCAGAGCCTGAAAGACACTGTGCAACAGCTCAACTGTAGCACTGCTCAGCATTCAGCCAGAAGCAAGGCAGGTGCTTGAAACATTTGCCAGGATTCACTGACTCAAAAGGGCTAAGTCTCCAAGCCAGAAACAAATCCGGCAAATGAGTGTGGGTTGCTCTTACAAAGAGATCTAAGGCAGCCGCCTGGCCTAAGACAGCATCTACAACTGTGGCTCTGTTACTTTTTGATAGCAGTAGGACAGACCTCTCCAGCATTGCCCCTTCCAGGACTCAAAGCAGAACAACCTGTGAGAACGAGGGGGAGCAATGAGAATGCACAATGTCAAGTGATGTGGTAGCTCAAAAAGGAGATGTGCTACCCAGCAGGTCTGCTTTGAGCATGGCTCCCAAGGACCACAGCATCTGCCAGCCCACTGCTGGCAGCAACCATTTAATGAGAGAAATGCAGCCTTTTATCCTGCAATGCTGCATAAACACATGAGATGTAACCCTTGCTGATGGGGCTGGGGAAGAGGGGGTCAAGACTATTGAGCTCAGTGTATTATACTTGTCAGACCTGGATCAGTCCTGCTCCATGCTTGATAGCTTCATATTTCATGTCATCCTGCCTGCAGTAGCCAAGTGACATACTAGGTGTTCTGTCTCTCATCTGAACTTGTTAAGGAAAAACGTTGTTTTCTGCATCTGTCCTTCTTCACGTTGGTGGAAGAGAGAGGAAGAAGGATACAGGTCTTTGTGCCATACTGTTATTTTATTTTCTTAAAACATCTTCCCTTGAAATCTTTCCAGTACCTGCCCCATTCCTGCTCAAAATTTCCAATGCTGCAACAGCAACTTATTGACAGTTCTTGTTAAGCAATGGTGAACTCGTCCAGAATATGTTGAGCCTCCTCCTTCTACAAAAGAAATGAACTGTAGCAAAGATCACTGCAGCTAATCTGTCTTTGGTCTCAGGAAGATTCTTCTGCACCTCTGCATTTCAGAAGATGACCTTTATCAGATGTAAAGCCTACAAATATGTTTTGACTGTGTAGGGCAGACTATGGATATAGGATTTGATGTACAAATGTAACAGCTCTTCTCCTATCATTCATCATGCAGTACAGCACAGATGCGATGCCACAGAAAGAAAAACATAAAGTAAGAGAAGGAACATAAAAACTAACGTATAACTTGCAAATGGGGAAGAAGAACCCAAGTAAAACAATTTACACTGGGGTCCAACAGAGTACTGTGGAGTTAGTCTCCCTAGAGGAGGTGAGGGAAGCCAGGGACAATATTATCTCTCTAAATGCAAACATTGTTTGAGAGAGACAGTGCTTCTGTGATCAGGCCAGCAAGAACAAGTGAGCTGTTTGCTGAGTAAGTCACTGGGCTTGCTGGTGTAGGAAGCATTGTGCACACCGATGCCCTAGGGCATCGATTTCATGACCAGGAGACCCTGAGACTTGCTTCAGCTTTCCCATAATGAGTGGATTGAGTGCATTCATCAAACCTGAGATTTTAGGGCTCAAAGTTCAAAAAGCTACCGGAGGTGAAATCATTCCCTTCCTTCCTCCTTTTCTTGTCCCTTCCAAAAACAACCTGACTATATTTTTTTTTCTTCCCATTTGACTGAAATCACCTGGGGGTCAATTATCTTTCTGGGATGGAAACCATATGCCATTTCACATTCTTGCATAAGGTTAAGCTGCATATGATGAAACCGATCAATTAAATCTTGTGGGAAGAGAAGGGAGGGTGAAGCCTGGCCAGGAGTTAACTTCTCATTTACTGGCAACCTAATCCAAGGTATCGGACACATACAGAAATTTTTTTGCCCACAAGGAGCACAGGAGAGAAGGTGCTGGCTATGTTGTAAAATGAAGCTGGGGAACACTAAGGTGGGGAACATTAATGTAAACAAGATGGAGACATGCAGTACCTAAGACTGGTAAGAATTGTACTATGGAAATATTGAAATTAGAAAAAAAATCTATGTGTGAGTTTATGGCTGGTTTTTTGGGGATTTTTTTGGCTTTGTTTACAGCTTTCAGACTACTTGGAACACAGCAGATAACCTGCTGATATATGTTCAGAAAATCTAGCCTGCTGTGTCGGTCTATGCTCGTCACTTTAGCCCAGAAACAGTCCTCTAAAATGCTGGTCTGAGTTCCCAGTCTGTCTGGTATAGGAAGTTGGTTCTTATAATTGTGGATGGTTTTCCTTTAAGCTAGAATACAGATTTTTATGTATGCTGATCTCTTAAGCATAAAAAAGAAAAAGGGAAAACACACATACATACTCCAGAGTCTCACACTGGTAGAATTCTATGCACACAAAACTTGCAAGTGGAAATAAGAACGACAGCCACACACAAGCGACTGTAGGGAAAAGTGCAACTCAAACTACGACCTGTTTACAAATAAATTCTTGACAACCCCTAAAACCATAGCTTTGTTGCCTGTATCACTTGCTTAATTTCCTTGTGAAAATGCAACTTTTTCTTTGCCGGTGAAAAAGAATAACTCTGAGAACCACTCAATCCACAGCTCTAAAGAGCTTAGGTTGTACCTAGGGTAACATTTCAGTGCAGTTACACTTCACCAGCATCTAGCATTTAGAAAGTGTGTTACTGAAAAGAAATAGGCACAAACACACACAGATGTCTACTGTTCTGGCTTCAAATAACCCTTGTGGAGAAAGAAGGGTGTATATAAAACCAGGTATGCACGTGTGTGGGCATGCATGGGAAAGCAAAGTGAGCTTTATTTTTACACTGAATCCCACCTAAACAAAGATCCTAATGTTATCCCCTGGAATGAGGTAAGAAACATGATCATTTTGTTCTAAGACCTGCCTGAAACTACAGTTTTTGTAGCCCTGAACGAGCAGCAGCCAAAGTAAGAGCGATCAGATGAACTTCATTTAGAAGTGATGCAGTGAACTGGTACAAGGGGAGAGTGCTTTTAGTGATCAATATGAAAACAGGGGGCTTTCATCTAACCACAGAGAGGATGGCAAAGAGGAATTTGGGCAATATAATATGGGATAAAAGGGTAGATAGCCTCTTATTTCAATCTAAAGACTTAATGATGCTTATTAAAAGCTTGTTACTTGGTTTCATGGAAGAATTATTGCCCTCTGCTTCTTTCCTTAGAATGAATGGCCTGATGGGGAAAGGCAAGTTTATTTTAAGTCCTTGGTCCTTGTTAAAGAGGTGATCTTCTCATTTCTCTGTAACTTTGCCAACAGATCAGCTCATGCAAACAAGCAACTCACATGCATGGCTTTTATTTGAAGGCCACTGCCTTTTGCCATACACAATGCAATTCATCAGGAAGCACATTCATACAACAGCACTTGGGTAATAAGCTATTATGATTTGATTCACATAACAATTGTTAAGATTTAGGTCAACATTACCAATGGGCAAGATCTCTGAAATAGCAAACTGGCCCTTATGATTTAGAAAATGCATTGAGCCAAAGTCAAGTCTGGAGGAGACACATTGAAGTCAATGAATCTCCAGCAGGTGAACTGGGCTGCACATTTCTACCCAGGAAATCTTCCCACCACTGCAGCACTTCATTATAACTGTCATTTTCTCTATGAATTATTGCTTTCTTGTCAGATTTACCTCCCCTTCCACTTGAAAACAGTCATCTGGGGAATAGGCCAGCAACAAAACAAAACCTACTGGAGGTTAATGTAGCAACAACCACAAAAAAAGGAGCTGGTCTACCAGGGGGAAAAGCCACATGGTATTTGTTCAGCTACAATCATCCAGTCTGTCTCTATCTGAATATAAGAGGCAGCACTGCTTTTCTGGCACTGTGTGTCAACAAAATATTTTGAACTCATTGTTACTAGATTTTTTAGACTACTAAGTGTGCTTCAAAGCCTTTTTGCTGTTCAGCTGTGACTAGCAAAGACAATTTGGATGAATTAGTGTATCGTTAAAAAAATATCTCTTAATTAGCTTTTCAATTAATGTTAAGAAATCCCATACAACATTTGAATATAAGTATAAAAGGTGTTGGCATTACTACAGTTCTACAGTGAAGAAATATGAGGCACAGATGTACCCTGGGAGACAGGAGTCCAGAGTAACAAATTGCCCCTCTTGTTTTTAGATTAATTAATTCCATCAGCATAAACTGGCTTTTTGTGCATTAAAGAACTGTGCTCCAATTTATGGTAGACCATACCATGGGAGATGATTAGTATTTGATAATTTTTTCCAAAATTAGATAAACTCGGTCTAACCTATGAAAAGCCATGGCACTCCTGTGTTCCACCTGAAGGTGCTTGTCTTTACATATGAAATGCAACTTCTGAGCTAAACCTAACTAGTATCCAGAGGGATTCAAATACCTTTCAAATTATAAAATGGGGGAAATGTTTTTTAGTTAAATATTTTCAGACATGTAGAACATGTGGGAATGTTCCTTTAGAAATTAACATAGCATGGAGTCAGGCAATGACCAAATAAATGACATTTAAGAGCTTTTCCTCTGTTGCCTGCCTTGAATATTCATTTATGAACCAGAAAGTAAATCCATAAAGAATCTTAAACCACAACCAATCACCCCAGCAAAACTTTTACACTCACTTCAAACTAAATGGTTTAAAAGCCAGAACAACTGCAACAGGAGTTCAAGTCCAACTTTACTGGAACAAATTGTGCTTTGAATTACGTTGGTGCAATGCCACAGAAGTCAATGGGATATGACCTTCACAACTAATGAAAGAGGTCTACTAAAATTGTCCTAGTCAGCGTGGCTGCAGATCCACTTTGCACATTCTGTGCACAGCCTCATGCACTTTCTCTTAGGAGAAGTAAAAAGTTTTCACTTAAAATATGAGCTAATGAATGTGAAAGACATCTTTTTGCAGTAAATCTTTTTGGTAATAAGGACACTACATTGGAAAATGTAGACTAGATTTAAATGAAAACTGATATAACTTGATGAACTTGACTCAAAGTCCTCTCACTGCAAGCTCTCTTTGTAAATGAGCAGATTTGCTACGAGGTGTAGGAGGTGTAGGAGGTGGACAATTATAGAGGGTTTCCCAGTAGAGACCTAATTCTTGCTTGTGCGACTGCAGAACAGCCATGAAGGAGATCCTCATCCTTGTCCTCCTTTCCATTCAGATGATAACTTATCCCAGACCTGCATATGGCAGCGGGTTCGAAAAATTTCTGAGGTGCTCACACAAGAAATTTATGGCATGGTAGACATTTACCTAACAATTCTGTCAAACGCACATTTGGGAATTACCTACAGAAATGAGTTTGTTTATTCTTTAAGAAGCAGATTCAGTTAACAAGGGGAAGGAGGAGGAAGGGGGGAAGCAGTGAAAATTAATATAACGATCATTACCCATAAATATTAAAGCAGATTAAGAGATTATGAGATAAAAAAGCAAATGCAGCTTCCATGGTTTAAGATTCTAATAGCATTAAGGTTCTATTTCCTGTCAACTCGTTATAAGTTAATTGCCATTAATTTTTCATAGCTAAATAGCGGAAGAAATGAGATTCCTGTATTATTGGCCATACACTCTAGCTGTGAAAGGAGTCCAATGTAAAATGGCGAAAAAGTCTTGTCACAAAACAATTGAAATTATGGCTGGAAAAGGTTTATTAATCCATATCCTTGCCACAGCAAATTCTTCTCTACTATGGAATATCTGATGAAGTACTCCACTCAAACAAGTTTAAAAGTGACATTGTGATTTAGAATTTTTTCCTGTTAATTGACTAAATTATTTTTTTAGTGAAACATCTCAATAAGTAGTCATGCTATATATCCATGCAATATCGCATATTAAAAGGGCATTTGAACTCACTGCAAGTGACAGAGCTTATCCTTTCTTTTCAATGCAAGCAGATAACTACTTCCTTCCCACTTCTAGCATTGATGCTCTTTTATTCAATAAATACTGAGAAACTTGTTCAAATCTCCTTCTTTAAATACCTGGCTTAGGCATCTCTCATAGTTTTCTCTATTGACTGTTTATGGAGTTTTGGGGCCTGATAGACCTGTACAGGAAGCAATCTAAATCACTCATTTCTACCCTGATCTTGATGTTACAAGAAATAAGCTCTGGTATTTGCAAAGTGCTTTGAATATCCAAAGCTTGCTTTTTTTTTTTTTTTTTTTTTTTTTTTTTTTTTTTTTTTGAAACTGTATTACCACTACATTATATCAACAAGATAACTGTGATCTGGGCTTCCAACAGTGTGGGGGCCAACAGACAAGCCTATGCAGTAGCAGGATAAATATGAACCTATTCTGCTGAATAGAAAAGATTATATGTGTAAAGCATCAGCAAAAAGGCTGCAGTTAATTCATAAACCTCTGAGTTGAACCACCAGCAGAAGGTGACAGAAAATCACAGGGAGTTAATGTTAATGTTTATTCCCCAGAGTAGTTTAGAAAAATAACTTCATGCAAGGTCATCATGGTATGTGTAATGCAAATAGCCATAAACCAGTGACACTTGCAGGATACCGCATGTCATCAAATGCACAAAACGCACAATCTGAAAACATGGGCTACAGAATCTCATTTAATTTTAATAATGACAAAAGTTACTTCTAACAAATGACAGAACAAATTATGTTCTGATTAACTTTTTCATGCTGACATCCCTTTTTAATTACGTAAATGTCTTTCACTATATACTTCAGGAGATTCTTTAAATCATACTGAAGCAAGAATTTCTTCCTGCTTTGCAGCTCTTATTTTCTTTTGTTTAACATAATCCCATAATGCTCGTCTTTCCCACCTTGGGACAACAGAAACAATCTTTTCCCTTTATCCTCAGAGTGCATGACTTTCTTTTTCCTAACAAGTCAGGTTGTTCAGCCCCTTAATGATTTTTGCTGCTGTTCTCGGAATTCCCTTCAATTTGTCAACATCCATCACTAGATTCAAGGTGCAATCTCATCACTGCCGTAGCAAGAAAATCACCTCCCTGTGGACAAAGGAATGAAGACTCTGCACGTACAGACCCAAATCACACCATCCCTTTTTGTCATCCTCTAGCATTCCAGCATGCATATATATTATTTGCTGTCTACTAAAACCCCAAGGTCTCCTTTGACATTTCTGCTTTCCAGGTATCTTTGTCTGACTTAATAACTGTGCTTCAGATTATTTCCCTCTCAGATTTATTAGCTTACATTTTTCTAGGTCGAATTTCATTTTGTTACTTGAAGCACGTATTTCTGACATCTCCCTTTTTCCTTGCACTCTTTGCTGCTAATTAACATAGCATATTATTTTGAGGCAGAAGTTGGATAGCCCTTATTACGATTTGGATGGGATTGATCAGTGCAGGTATCCTTTTATGTCTTGCCCTGATCCTATTAAGTGCTAGCTACACCCTTGTTCTCTGCTGGGACACTGATTTTTTTATCACTATGGTTGACTGCCCAGGTGCCAAAAGGCAGCCCTGTATGTCTCTTTTATCATTGTGTACTGTCCACAAAGAAAAATTCAACCTTCCTACCTAACTTTTGGTATCTACAGTGTAGACAATCCACACCTGAACCATTTTAAACTGTCCCATGAAAATGGAATAAAAAAATGGACATGTTCGGGTTACAGCTAGTCTCATCCTGAAACAAGCATCAAAACCAAGTTTAACAACTTACACCCTCAAAATGTTTGTTTCTTTTTAGGGGAGAGAGACCAGGAGACCTAGTTGCAGGTATGTAAACATCTATAGACAACTGACCATTGTAGACATCTTTGACTGGATTTGTGATTGTTACACTCTGTTTTTTTAATAACTACTGAAATGTCAAAGCCTAACAGCTTCTTTAGGCTGAGTTCTCTTTTTTCCAAGTCATAAAGTTTTTCCTCTGTGTACCTTAAGAACATTTTTGATGATTTGTGTTTTACAGTGGGTTTTACCCAGCAGATGTCTAGGCAGTTGAAGTACTACGCAAATACCATATCGTTTTTTCCAGCTTTTGAATAACTGTTCTAAGGAATTTATATTTTCTTTCATTTCAAGGACTGCAACAGATGCCTACTGATGTCTTTCATCCTTTGTAATTTAATCCAAAGTATTCCACTATTCTGCTATTCGTTATCAAATTGTATCTCAGTGGCATTGCAAGTATATAAATCTATTCATGATTTCAGTGAACAGTGCTATGAAAAAAAAATAGAAGCAACAAACACAAATAAATAAACTAGCCCTTGCATACATTTACTGCCTTAAAAACTGTTATGTGGGACATACTTCTCTTTATAGTATACACAATGGTCTCCAAGTGTTTCTGAATTACCTCAACACAAAAAGTTCAGATAGGTTATCACAACTGTAACTGCAGCAGCCAAAGATTCCTCATATTTTCAACTTCATTAATCTGTTACAAATTTAAGAGTCGAAGGTGAAATTCTGCTTACAACCTGGTTTCTTGAACACTCCATGGTATAATCTCTGAAACCCATTAAACCTGCCAAATATGAAGATACCTGCCCACCATATGATACTGTACATTAATTTTAATTCAACAAGAGAAATCTTTTTAAGTGTTATTATGGGAATAACTATGAATTTTATTGTTTGTTTAACAACATGGAACATTCCATAAAAATCAGAAAAAAATTAATTACACTTCTCTATCTAATCCACCAGGGAATTCATTGGAATAACATTTTAAATCTTTTTATTTTCTGGTTCTAGACATGGCTCTTCTGTTATCCACTGGCATTTTCCATCCATAATTTTTAGAAGAAATCAAATCCAATGTATTAAGCATCTCTACAAACCAGTAGCATACTGTTTTCTCAGTAGTCCCAGAAATTTTTGTTTACAAGGTAAACTGCATTTTTGTTTTAACATCTGAAATTATTTCGATGCCTTGCAGTGATAGCAACAAATAACTTATTAATATGTGGTGCTAAAATGAACACTGACTATGCAAAAACAATGCCTTCATCAGCAGATTTGTTCCCTCCTCTTCCACTGTGTTCCTATCGATTTCAGAGATAATCTTCATTGTACAGCAGTTCCAACATGGAAGCAAAGAGACTCTATTCCTGTGCATGCCTCAAAGTAACTGTTAATTGTGCTCTGAATAATTGTACAGATACAAGCCAATCTGTAGTGCAGGAGGTTGAGTATCTACCAATGAGTACATTGTTTCAAGAGGAAGTATTTAGCCAGGGATAATTAGTGAAAAAAATATCCTTTTAAAGCATCTCTCATTCTGCACAGTTGGAAGAATCCTGTTTGACTGTCAGACACCCTGTCATGTTTGAAAAAAATCCCTGAATTAGAACAGTATGAATCTGTACTAGACTGGCCTTCAAATGAAAGGTATAAAACCAAGTGGAAGCAGTGATGTCCATTTTGTGTATTGTACCTGCAAAGCAATACTAATGACAGAGCAAGACATCTGAAGGTGGGTCAGAACATCTCCTTGAATTAATTAACAGTTGAATTACTGATAGTATCTTAGGAAAAACTATCTTCTTGCTGAAATTGACCACTCTGTAGGAAACTAGCAGCTAAAAATTGTCTTTGTAAGAACAAATCCCAGAACTTCTGTATTAACAATGTACTTTGGGTGGTATGGGCAGTCAGTCAGTCTTATGAGAATTATATTATAAGGACAAGTTTTTCCAGACTTTGGCTTTTTCTCAAAGAATGAGCATCATGGTTTAGAAGAAAGGCTGCGATGTCCCCTGGGACTAAGACATAAACTAGATCCATTGAAAGGATACATCACCGGGAGCGTGTTTATAATCTGGCCTTGTGTGACTGAAACACCCAATAACATGAGTGCGATACATGAGATATCATCCCATGGCATTTGGATTAAATTTCAAAGAAAAAAAGCCAACACTTTTGCAGCAAGTGTTTCAGAACAAAGCATAAAAGATAGGGAAGTTTTAGTGATTTTTAAATTGGAATACTTAAACCAACTAATTTACTTACTTTTTTTTTTTTTTTTTGGAACAGCAGGATGTGCTCATTATTTGTAGATTCTGGTTAAAAAATGCATATATCTGTAGACAATGTTTTTCTCTCAGGTACAAAATCTAAATATAGTTGATCTTGAGCAAGGTTAGAGAAAATTCTTGTATACTGAAGACTAGAAACATTTGGTAATCTACATGAGTTGTCATAAGAAGCTCTGAAGCCATGACTACAGACTTTAATTTGGATTCATTTGGATCTTAACTAACATTGTTTCTTTGTACACTGAGAAATTTCCTCTTATAAGAAATGGTTTCTCAGGTTTCAGTGGATGAGTTGACAAAAACTATTTTTTTTTCCCCAAAAAGTGTACAAGTGGCAAAGCATTGGTGGTTCTGAGTGGAGCACAGCATCTGGTGAGGAGTATGTGATAATAAATGAAAAATATTATACCCAATTGAAAGTGGGCATGAAAACACAAGGGTAGCTTTAGCTTGTGTTTGAATGTTTCCACCTTGCAGGTTGAATTGGATTAAATCTACTTTCTGTTTTCCAAATATGTTTTATAAAACTGAGTAATTTTTCTCTATTTATTGCATTTTTTCTATGGCTTTTTTCAGGCAAACCAAAAAGGAAAGAAAGTAAAAAAAAAAAAAAGTAATAACTAGCCCAGCAACACAGATTTTTGGACCTCCTACAGCTAACTGTAAAAAAATTAAATAAATTGGGATGCCAAACAATAAAGCCAATAATGTCAGTAATTATTTTAACAGACGCGATGAAGCAGACTTGCAAGTGGGTGTCTGTTGCCATTTCAAAACCACAAAAAAGTAGGCTGCCAATACTGCTAACTGGGAGGAAACAAATACACATGCAACTTCTCGGCACAGAATAGTAACTGGTATTTATTGCATTTAAGCTCATTTTATCTGACTTTTCATTTAATTTTCCTTTGCTCCTCATAGAGTGCATTATATTAAATATTTACTATCTCGGTTAGGATGTCAAGGCACACTTTACTGTCTTATTAGATTACTGAACAGTAGTTCGGTAGGAATTATTTAGGGTTGCTCAAGGGTGGAAAATTAAATGTGATGGGGTGAAATTAGAAAAGGAAGAAGTATAGACAGTTAATCCAATCATATCCAGAAAACTGTAAACCATTTCCCAGGGAAGAACTAGATCTTTTCTTCTTTCAGATTTTTCAAATAGGCAGGATGGACTGACAGCAGCTGTTCAATAATAAATATTCCTGCTCAGAAAGAATAAATCACGGTCTTTGTTCATGTGGTATCACAAATGTCTCCTGCTCTGAGCAGTGTCCTGGTAGTCAGAAATTTTCCTATCTATATCTGACAACAACTTCCTCTGTAACCTTGGTTGGCTCACCTCAGTCACTGCACTTTCTCTGAGTCTCTTGCAGAGTCTTGTCTCTTAAAACAAGATTTAAGTCTAACTGGGGCTTGTCATTGCTGAAATGCAACATCATTGTTATTTGATGTAATAAAAATAATAAAAAAAATGATATGTTTTCTAGCAAAATTATATATTTTCTTCTTCCATACTACTTTCTATTTCTTTTTTTTCCCATTGAATTGTGGCAGGATCTAAAAAAACTCAATCACTTACCAGAGTTTTACAACCCTAGAAAACTTGCTGTTAGATGGAGTTTACAATCCACAAGTGAAAAGATCACAACTCTTAAAAACTCCTCCCTCATCTCTTTTGCCAAGTCCTCTGTCAGCCAACAGTATCCAACATCTGAAGATCTCCACCACTTAACAGCTCTTCTTCATGACGAGGAATAGACATAACTTTCTTAGAGATAGGTGTTCCTGGTCTGTTAGTCATTGGGCTGCTTCTACAAATAAGCACTGAGAACAACCTCCAGAAAATTATTCTCTTTCTCCCAAGTGATTCCCCATGGAGTGACTGTAGCGGGTTGGACCACTGACTCACCAAGTCAAGTAACCTACATGGACTTCTAGAAAAGCAGTACAAGAACAAGCAACCATAACAAGAGTTAAGTCTGCTGAATATTCTCCCAGACCCAAATAAATTGTGACTCAGGGACCTTTTCAGTCAGAGAAAGAGATGCTCTAATTAATAGTTTTCAAGGAATGTTTCTCCATAAAATTGCTTAAGACATCCACAGCCAGCTAGATGATTAATCTTGAGATGGCTAAAGTTATCAAGAAGCAGTTCACTCTGTAACCCCTATGTTATGTCAATTTTCTACAGTAATTTTGCTTTTTTACTCCTGGTGGCATGGGATTGTCCCTTCTTTGCCAAGAGAAGCCATGATGTCACAAGAGCTGTCAGGCTGATTCCTATTCAGTGCCTTTTGGAGGATGGGATATATGCCTGGGAGACACTGCATCAAATGGTCAGATTACTTGCAGGGAGAGCAGAGTAACTCAAGATTAAAGACTGGAGAAAGAATTGAGGGATCAGGGACAATGAAAAAAAGATGTGGTTTCTTTCTACCCATCATCCACCATACTTTCCAGGTGTGGCTTTGAGCCAGGACTCTGTTCCAAGTCCACCTTTGAACTTGGTCCACCACATTTCCCAGGAGGTTAATCTCATTAAACTACTCCTAATATTTTATTGAAAATAGATAGCTTGTTCTGCTGATCTATAAACTCCTACTTCATGAAGTAGCTGTCTTCTAAATTATGGGCGAGCAAGAACATAATTCTCTGGTTTCTGTAGCAAGATTACTGTTTTCATCTTTTTATCTTCACTTTTCAACCACTGAGTTCACTTTTCTATTTTTTTTAATAGCACAAATGGAATTTATCCGCTTTCTCACTCTCTTCCCCTTCAGCTCCTCCTCTTCTTCCTCTTTATTCTGCTGGCTCTGCTTGTGAATGAAAGGATCTGTTACTACCGCTGTAGGACAGATGGCAGTTGTGGAGGGGGGATTATAACACTAGGTGACTTTTAAATCAGTTGTTTTCCAATAAAACACAAACAGGAAGATTAGTTATGGATGGTGGGAATTAAAAGAGCCAAGGGTATTTTACTCGCCTCGGGCCGAGACTTTATTTTTATGAATAATATCATACTTGCACAGCCTGAATACTTGTTTCACTTGCTTGCATCACTGGAAAATGTATGTTATGCTGTATTATGTTCTGGTCATTTCTAACAGGGAAGCATCCTTCTGCGTCCGTCACGAGGTTGCCCCACTATGGAGTGTAGGACCAGGGATTACAGCCCAGGCATGTCCTGCGGGACAGTGAAAGAGCTGATTAAGCTGTGAATGTCAACCTTGCCTTTAGGTTGTCTAAATAATAACATACACAGTTTTCAAAGGACTTAATATTTGCAGCCTGGTAACCGTGTTAGCACTGCAGTGGTCCATACTGAAGATGGTGAAATATATTTAGGTCACTAGGTAGGTGAGCACCAGTAGCACGCCTTTGAAAATCTTCACCATACCATAGCAACCATAGTCCACAAGTTACTTTTTCTCTGCGGGACGTGAATGGCGTCTGTCTCACGGGGACACCTTCAGATGTAATTCGCTAATATTTGTGAAGTGCTTTCAGATCCCCCAATAGGTGGCAGTGTGGAAGTGCGCAGTTGTCGCAATTAGGCTTTTTTAGCGTTGTTCTTAGGGATGGGCATTGCCTTACTGGTTCGGTTAAATTCTAGCCATTGAGGGTTTGCTGCCTTAATAGTAGAAACGTTGTGAGCTTTTAGATTTTTCTGTTCAGGAAGCCTCTCTTGGTGGTGCAGATGAGTTGGGTCTAGTTGCTATTGCTCTGTGAGTCAGTGGAACTGTTTTCACCAACAGTTTTTATCACAGCTGTGTGCGTGCCGGCTAAATACCTTGTAAAAGAGAATACCTTTAAACGATTGTTATGGGGATAGAATGACTGGAAGAGTGAAGAAGCGTGCTTGTTCATGGAGTTCAGGAAAAAAAGCAGTACCATCTCCCTCAGGGAAGTAAAACTAAGTCCACCAGGCAATGTGACAGAAGTGCAAAGAGCCTTAGGGTACACACACCCGTTTGTTAAGTAGGTAACCTAAATAACAGTGATTTAAAAAACAAGATGAGCACTAAACAGGTTCTCAAGACAAAACGGGAATGTAACTCCATGAGAAACACCTTATACATAAGGTAAATATACCTATGTCTAAATTTAAGAGATCCTTTTTTTTTTAATTTGTTTTTCTCTTTTGGATTTATTTTTCTCTTTCATTTTTTAAACTAGAATTTCAGTTTTGCAGGGATTATTTGGCTAGTTTTCTTGGTCCTTGATCATATATCAACAGACTTGTCTAACTACTGAGGAACTTGCATTTACGTAGTCTCTGCACGCTAATGCTTTCTCAGAAAGACCTGTAGAAAGCAAGTCCACTAAAGTCAGTCTTGGACAGGTGTAACTAGGGCAGAAAACCAGCTAGATACATGAAGATCAGATGAAAACAGAAATCCTGGAATTTGGTCACACTTCCTCAAAAGTGTAAGCATTCCAGGAAATTAGTTTTCTTCTTTAAAAGTGTATTTCTGCATTCAGGATTTTTTGGTGATGCAAAAGAGACATGAATCCATTGGGGTGGTTTTTCTATTATTTGTACATGTAGTACACACCTTTTCTGTCTTGGCCTAGATCTTGGGAATATGACACATGTCACATGTACTTGGTTAGATGTTGCAGAATTTCTCACTGAAGAGCCACCTACAGGAAAAAATACAGGAAGCGTACTCAGAGCAGCAGTTTCAGAGCTAATTGCCTCTGCAGCCAAGAGGAGGGAACTGACTCTTGAATTGAAAAAAAAATACATTTTTTACAGATCTCAATCTTGTTATTCAGCCTCACAGAAAATAGTTAATGCAAGGCAAGCTTTTGAGGCAGAGAATATAAAAGTAAGGATTCAGATGCCTATGAAGTGTTAAAAAAATATTAAAAGAGCATTTCAGGCTGTGAAATCAGCTATGTGGTTTTTTTAAGGGGGAAAATGAATTGGGGTGACTCTTAGGGCTCCTTGAGGAGAAGATGTTAAGTTGAACTGCAACACAGTTTAAGTAAGGACTAATTCAACTGAAACTTGACCCTCACCCGCTTTTCTTTTTTTCCTTCAGTTTGAGTTGATGCACCAAAAAATAGCTAATAACAAGATGCCGGCTTTAGATTGAAGACAACAGTTTCTAAGTATAATGTATATGCTAATGTAATTACCTTTGAATTTTCAGCCTTGAGTGTATATACTTTTAATAATATTAATGGAGTGATTTGAAACTTGGAAAGCACATGTTTCTCGGTTTATGTGATCCATATAGATTGCTCTGCAAGAAGATCCAGATTACCTTTGCTCTAGCAAATTGCTTCTCTGGTCAGTCATTTTTGTCTTAGTGCCCAAGATCGAACCCTTCAAAGCAGACAACAAAACATACAAAATGGTTTTCAGAGCCTCTCTGAAAACTCCTTTTCTGTGAAGAAGCCTACATATATTCTCAAAGTGTTACAAGCATTTCGGCTTTTGCCCGCTTCATTTTCTTTATCTCTGTTTTTCACTTAAGCTCTTCAATTTCAAAGTTGAGAAGCTCTATTAAAACCAAGTTGAACTTTAAATCTGAAAGTTAGGCAACTTAGAAATGAGGAGAGTTAAGACTGAAGTTAAAATTATATTCCATGGTATAACTGCATTGTGTTATTATATGGCTGTTGTTCAAGTGAGAGTTGTTTTTTAACTGCTGATGGTAACCCAGTTATTTCTGGTGGTTTGTTGAGGATTATCTGGTTTGAGGGGCTGTTGGATTCATTCATTAGTTACTACTTCTAACTACATCACACTGGAAAAATATAGAAATATAATATATATATATATACACACACAAATATATATATATAAAAATCCAGACCAAAACCTGTACATGCTGTTGCAGAGTTGCTATTTAAAAAAAAAAATGTAAGCAAGAGTAGTATTTGCTGCTCTGATAAGGAAGTTTGCCTGAGTCTGTCCTCATTAAAATATTATCCTACTTATGCAAAAATGCAAACATTTAAAAATCGTGGTTTGGTGCCTGTAGCACTACGTTAATAATCAAATTTAACTACAGAGAGAAAGCCAGAAAATTTTTTGCAGTGCCACTGGATAAGCTAAAGCTGTGGAAGACTGAGATCAGCTTGAAAACCCTAACTCTAGTAAAAATATTAATTTGTGTGCATTATTCAGCTATGATTTATGCTGAGCTTAGGGTGGATCTGATTCTCGTAGCCTGTCAGACACATTATATATACATATATACACTGTTTAAAGCCCTTTAGCTTGCCAGGGTACGTTATGTACAGGAGAAAGTCTCACTTGGCACTATCATATTTCTGTAAAGGCTTTGCTGTGACAATGATCTCTTGCATGTGGTACAGTTTTAAAACCATGTATTCCTGCAAAAGATCACAATTAAAACAAATTATTAAGTCCCAGAATGCTATAGGCTAATCCTCTATTTTTGTAAATAAAGATCTAACTGGTCTCCTTAGTATATGGGCATTTCCTGATTCAGAGGTGCTAGTAGTATTTTATAAAGTTTCATTCATTTTGGAGCTGTAGCCAAGATAAAATCTTCTGCATGGCTGGTTACCTCAAGCCGATTTTTCGTGCTCATTGGGGCCCGTTTGACCAGATCTGAGTGTTGCAGCCCCATCCGTAGTTAGCATTTAGAAATTAACTGCCTTGTGCGCCAAGGAGAAAGAAGAGAGTCCTTTTGGGAGAGGGGCTGGAGAGCCGGATGAAAATACACC